>JXCR01145537.1:48084-66737 GCA_002079205.1 Phalaenopsis hybrid cultivar | reverse complement strand
ATTTAATCGGATTTAGTTTTCATCTTCAAAAGTTTAAATTTATGTTGAAGTTATATGTTGTTTCTTTTTGTCTATTTAACCTTTATAAATTACATTAGTATTAACAATGTTTATAATGTAATAAAATGAAAATTTCATATAATGAATATAAAAATAAATTTAGTAATTATAACTATTTTTTGAGATGTATGTTTATTGAGAAAACATAAAAGAATTTATGAAATTATTTGAATAAGATAATATGATGGTTGCTTCATGATGCACCCAAAAGTTGGTATAAAATAAGGTTTATTTTGGAATATTTTTTATAGTTTTTAGGTCTCAAGTGTCAAAGTATATTGGAACGACCATATTGGAATACCATAAGCCTTGTCTGCATACCAAATAATTTATACACAAATTTCGAGAGGATGAAAGGAAAATGAGATCAGAGAAATTATTGTGCGGAGAGATACAGTCCGAATGGGACATCGTGTGGTGTTGTATTCGGATTGTCCTCCGGACGTGCTGTCATCCACACAGTAATTTTTCCATGAAATCAAATAATTTAGATGGGAGCTTACAAAGGGGTCTGGTATAGAAAATAAACTGCCAAAAATTGGAATACATTGCGCACAATTCTTATGTATTTACATTTCATACATAAACACTCATATTTAAACACATAGCATTTAAATCTTTAATATCACATAAAAAATAGATTTTCATCACTTTTAAAAAGTGATGCATTATGTCATGCATAAGTTTAAAACATGAAAGTGGCATGCATGCAAATATAAAAATACATGTGTGAGATATGTAAATACATAAAAATTGTGTGCTATGTACGCAAATGTCAATCAGATGCATCTTAACACAATTAATTGTACTTTACCCAATTATAGTTTTTCTTTAGCTAGAACTGTGATTAAACTTAGACGGCATAAGAGAAAGGAAGATTTACACACACGCCTCTCAGTTCTTATGTACATACATATCCAACATCTAAATTTCAATTATTACATATATACCTCTTTTAATTACCTATGCATAAAAAAGGTACATTTCACTCTTTGAACTATAAAAGTAAAAGATTTGGGTGGTATGAATATAAGAAGTAAAACTATAGGTGTTAAGATATGTAAATACAATGGAAATGGGTGGTATATATGCGAATGCTACTCAAGAGCATAAATTAAACGATTTTTCCTGCGTTTGAGTTTGGTGAGCTGAGCATCGCTTATTTTATAATAAAGAGAAGTCAAATTTCTGACTATAAATTTCAGTTGTTTTTACAGTTTCGGTTGAGAGAAATTCAAACTTGATCAGAATGTTCAGTTTTCATGGAGTTGCGCCAACTCTTAAAATTAAATAGGAAGCGAGACGAAACAAATTCGAAGACAATTTGAACTGTCAATTTTTGACTGGAAGTTTTAAGCAAATGCTGAACCAAATGTATTATATCTACGACATGTGTTTTAAGAGAAACATTATACTACTTTTTTTTTTCTTCATTTGATCGAAATAAAAACATCAAAATTATCCAAACTAGCAAGCGAGGCTTTTTTTTTTTTTCTGAACATAAAGTTTAATTAATTAAAATTTTTGGTACACAAACACATATAACAACTGCGATGAGAGCGGAAGCTCTTAACCAACAGAAATTATTATGTTCAAATATTCGGATGATTGCATCGATCATACCACACAAAATGTATAGCGGCGTGGTTCGATCTACACCAACGTCCAAACATATGATATCTGGATGTAATATTTTCTGTTCAACTAAAACTCTGTTAATGAGAAAATTTCGTTTTTTCAAATATAGTGAGCGTTCTTGTATACACCAAAGTTGCCAGCATGGATCTCAAAGCAATCGAACGGTTTAAACAACGGCTAGACGATCGAGGCGCCCTATCACTCTACAAACAACCGCATGATCAAGAATTGACCGACACAACTATGACGAAATATTCGAATGATAGACCAAGTCTGTGACCCCAACTGACCAGAGCACAGGTGGGAAATTTCGGTTGCGGCCAATCACCGACGCACTTTTAATGTTGTGGATGATATCGCTACTTGATCGGACACCTCGACCGATCGACACAAGGCATAATCGCCACTCAGCGGGTCACTTCAGTCAACCAAATTAAGAAAAATCGGCTAGAAAATTGTCATCATATTAGAATTTAAATTGTAATACAAATATAGTATGAAATCTATACGTTTGATTCGAATATCAAATGAATTAAAAACAATTTCCATAACCACAACCTCCTTTCTGTAATAGTACAAAACACATCTATATAAATAGAAGACAAAAATACGAATAAAAGGACCTCTCTTGGTTTTCTCTCGACAACAAATTATGGGCTTATACTACTCCCTCTTCCTCCTTCGTCTATTTCAAACTCTTGTCGTGTTTGCAAAAGACAATTTGAAATTCAATAATTCGAATACGGCACATTGGAATTATTTACATTTATATAATTCTAGTCCTTCATATTACATCTGAAATGCCACTAGTTAAACTTAAAAAACTTAAATACACCTTCTTATACATAAGATATTATGTATGTAAAAATTGAACCCTAGGTGTTAGATGTGTAAGTACAGAAGAATTGAGCCCCTCGAAAATTAAAAAAAAAAGAAAATAAAATCCTACCGAGATTATTATGCGCATACTAAGGGTCTGTTTGGGACAGCTGTTGATTATTTATAATGTGTTGATAAGCAGATTATTCTGATAATTTGATAATCTGCAGATTATTAGAATAAACTGGCTTGCTATTTAGGACAGCTTATTCAGAACAGCTTACTGGGAGCTGTTGTTAGATAAATGACAATTCTGCCACTGTTTGGTTAAGTTGTTTGCAACAAAACTCTTTATAGAAAATAATAGATAAACCAAATGTCTCAAAATATTACAGTTCAGTTACAGAAATTAAAATACATTGCTCACCACTTCGTGAGTATCAAAACAAATAAAATAAGAAGAAATACAAGTACAATTACAAATAAAATTATTAAAATGTTCAATTTAAAACTCTGACGTCGTCTCTCCTCAGCGACACTGTCCTCTTGGGAAACCATCGTAACACGATCACCGTCGGCCTGGGAGTATGTCGGGATGTCGGCCCAACAGAAGAAACCGCATTTTGCTAAAACACCCCTATAACAACAGTAAAACTGTCTCTCACAGCTATGTTGCTGGCGTGATATGAGTAAGGGAGCCGGCAGTCCACAGTAACACAACACAACTCGGGAGGTCCTTGAAATCCTAGAGCCCATGATGCTACTGAGATAAAACAATCAAAAGATATAATATGTCGATCACAAAAACTAAACAAAAACTAAAAAAGAAAAAAACCTAAAACTAAACAGCGCAAAATAAATAATTTAAAACAAAATGCAAATTCATACTATAATGAATTACATCCCAAATGAAAGATACGAAATTCTTTACCCTAACGCGATAAGAATACGCGGGACGCGACCTCCATCCCGCTTCGACAAGTATTAAGGAATTCTGTAATCGCGATTCAGAGTAGCAGAGATAATCAGAGGCGAATGTTGAATTCAAACACAATGACAGTGTTTTCAACTGCCACAAACGGGCCTTAAGGCCGAGATGCTGAAGCCACCACAGCGCTTGCGCCTGTTATCACGCCAGCGCTAGAACAAAGAGCTCACCTCCAATTGAAGAAAAGTTATCAGACACCAAATGGTAAAGAAAAGCAAAATAGCTTTGACTAATTAAGATTTGATAAAAAGGAACTTTTAAGTTGATTTGCATGCCCATAAGGTGTATATGATTTAATCTTACTCGAATTATTCATTTCGATTTCTATATTTAATTATTTCATCCTTTGCAAATTATTTCAAAATAAAGTAGCTCAAGAACATTATTTCAACTTTACCTGCGCATTAAAATATGTATTTCATTTTTTAAAAGGTTAAAATACCTATATTTCTTATCTGATTTGAAATATTTGTGTTATAAAATTTAAATTAAAAAGAAAAAGTATTAATTAAAAATAGTAGTCCAGAAAGTTTTTTTTAATTAATATTATTTTTTTGAACAAGCGTGGGAGGACAAAAATTAAAAATGGATTACGGCTCATATTCAGCATCTTCGCTAAAAATAAAAATATGAGATATAATAATTGAATCAGCACACAAAATACATGAAAAGACCTGAACGAATCAAACTTCGACAAAAATCAATACGAAATGGTAATTCTGGCAANAGTCCAGCAAGCCTTTTTTTAATTAATATTATTTTTTTGAGCAAGCGTGGGAGGACAAAAATTAAAAATGGACTACGGCTAAATATGAGATATAATAATTGAATCAGCACACAAAATACATGAAAAGACCTGAAGGAATCAAACTTGGACAAAAAATCAATACGAAATGGTAATTCTGGCAGCAAATCCGAATCCCTTTCTTCCAATTATTCATCCATCCGAAATCTTCCCCACAATCCCTTTCCCCGCGGCCATGGATTCCGACACCGAGGCGAGTTTCTGCAGATTAAGCCGGACAACAGTATCGGCGAAGACCCTCGTATCGTTTTCCGTATTCCCTTCCGGCACATCGACGATGTACGACTCCAGCACCACCGTCCACTCATCTTTCCCCTGTTCTCGATCCGATCCCCCAAAATCCGTCACCGTTCTCACGGATCGGTAGTTCCTCAGTCGATGCTCTCCGCCGATGATGGTGAATCCGGTGATCCTCTGCTCGTCGTCGAGAATGTCGAGTCGCTCTATGCTGTTGCTCCCCGGCAGACCGGAGATGACGCTGACGTCGCGGAGGCAGCCGATTTGAACCTTGCCGCCCCCTTTGATGGCGCAGCTGCGGATAAAGTGTTTGTAGATTTGGGGGAGATCGAAGCGGCGAACCACCGACCAAACCGTGGCTGCCGGTGCCCGGATTCGCTGCGCGTTTAGGGAAAAGCATTGGCCGGGGCCGACAAGGTGCTGGTGGTGAGCCTCGATGGTCGGCTGGAGCGCGATGTATTCGACGGCTGTTAAGCCTAGCTGAAGATCGCCGGAATCTGGTTGGGGCGGCTGGGATCTGTGGAGTGCTTCGCTGCGGTTCATCGTGTTTGTTTCTAGCTGAAGTCGGAGATGGCTAAGGGGATGTTCTGATTTATACATATTGCGGCGGAGGCTGCGCCATTTTTGGAAAGCGGACTTTTTTGGCTACCGACGTTGAATTTTTATTTGTGGATTTATATGATAATTGGTACTTTTTCAAAAATTATCCATAAGACCAATAATAATGAAATAGAAATGATGTAAAAAAGCGTTTATTAAGCTCATAATTTTTGCGGGAGGCTTATGAAAATTAGTTTGGAGCTTAAAATAGTTTATTAGTTTGAACTGAGAATTGCAGAAGTTATTGAAAAAGTGAGATTACAAAGTAAAGATTAAAATGATATACGAAGAGGGGGAGAATTGACATGTATAATGACTACTATTGTAGCATGCAAGTGTACATGGTGAGACNTTTGTGGATTTATATGATAATTGGTACTTTTTCAAAAATTATCCATAAGACCAATAATAATGAAATAGAAATTATGTAAAAAAGCGTTTAATAAGCTCATAATTTTTGCAGGAGGCTTATGAAAATTAGTTTGGAGCTTAAAATAGTTTATTATTTTGAACTGAGAATTGCAAAAGTTCTAGAAAAAGTGAGATTACAAAGTAAAGATTAAAATGATATACAAAGAAGGGGAGAATTGATATGTATAATGACTACTATTGTAACATGCAAGTGTACATGGTGAGACTTAGTTTTGGGATTTGATAAGACTTGTATGTTATTTCATGTTTTTGAAGTTTTTTATGTCTAAAATATGTGCAAAAAATCTACAAATAACTAAACATGAAAAACTTCAATAGCATAAAATAAACATACAAGACTTATGTGATCTCAAAATCAAGTTTCAATATGTATAATGATATATTACAATAATAGTCGTTACAACAATGTTGAAAATAAGAAATTTATATGCATTTCACACAATTCTTATATATTTAGATATCTAACACCTAAAGTTTGCTATTTATGTTTATAACATTTCACACAATTCATGTGTCTATTTCTTTCTTTTTCAATTAGTAAAGTTTTTTTTTTTCTTGTAATAAAAATATGTCCATCTATCTTATGTCTTTTCATAATTAGTTAGCATTCTATTGCATGATTTTCATTTTTTTATGGGTAATCTAATAGTATCAATGATTCTNAATTGGTACTTTTTCAAAAATTATCCATAAGACCAATAATAATGAAATAGAAATGATGTAAAAAAGCGTTTAATAAGCTCATAATTTTTGCGGGAGGCTTATGAAAATTAGTTTGGAGCTTAAAATAATTTATTAGTTTGAACTGAGAATTGGTTCTAGAAAAAGGGAAATTACAAAGTAAAGATCAAAATGATATACCAAGAGGGGGAGAATTGACATGTTTAATGACTACTATTGTAACATGCATGTGTACATGGTGAGACTTAGTTTTGGGATTTGATAAGACTTCTATGTTATTTTATGTTATTGAAGTTTTTGATGTTTAAAATATGTGCAAAAAGTCGACAATTAACTAAACATAAAAAACTTCAATAGCATAACAAAAAGATACAAGACTTATGTGATCTCAAAATCAAGTTTCAATATGTATAATGATATATTACAATAACAATCGTTACAATATGTCTTAGGATTAAAAGAAAATAAGAAATTTATATGCATTACACACAATTCTTATATATTTATATTTAACACCTAAAGTTTGCTATTTACGTTTATAACATTTCACACAATTCATGTGTCTGCTTCTTTTTTTTTTTCAATTAGCAAAGTTCTTTTTTCCTATAATAAGAATATGTCCATCTATCTTGTCTTTTCATAAGTTAGCATTCTATTGCATGATTTTCATTTTTTTATGGGTAATCTACTAGTATCAATGATTTATCAATTGAAATCCTAGCCTAAACTAACGAATTATTTTACATGCTAAGAGGAGTTCTAGGCTTAATCATGCTCAAAATCGATGGAATCGCTATAGAAAGAAGTTCATTAATTTTGATAAAAAATTTGTAAAATTTAAAATATATTTGACCTTTCAATTAACCTCTGTAAGTTATTAATTCATATTTTAAGCGTCCNAACTAACGAATTATTTTACATGCTAAGAGGAGTTCTAGGCTTAATCATGCTCAAAATCAATGGAATCGCTATAGAAAGAAGTTCATTAATTTTGATAAAAAATTTATAAAATTTAAAATATATTTGACCTTTCAATTAATCTCTGTAAGTTATTAATTCATATTTTAAGCGTCTGTAGCTTCGCAGTTTTTGAATGCCAAAAATTATAGTTGACTGTTGGAGTTTTAACTAACTCATAGAAAACGGAGCGCTTTTTGAATATTTNTAAGTTATTAATTCATATTTTAAGCGTCTGTAGCTTCGCAGTTTTTGAATGCCAAAAATTATAGTTGACTGTCGGAGTTTTAACTAACTCATAGAAAACGGAGCGCTTTTTGAATATTGTTCTAAGTTGATCTGGGAACAAAAGGAAGAAGTTCAGCAGTCGTGTGGAAAGTAGCTTAATTACGGCTTTGGCAATCCTTGACATTTCATGCATTTAGATTGATTTCACAAGGTCAAACAACCGTTTTGTNGGGAACAAAAGGAAGAAGTTCAGCAGTCGTGTGGAAAGTAGCTTAATTACGGCTTTGCCAATCCTTGACATTTCATGCATTTAGATTGATTTCACAAGGTCAAACAACCGTTTTNGGGATAAAAAGGAAGAAGTTCAGCAGTCGTGTGGAAAGTAGCTTAATTACGGCTTTGCCAATCCTTGACATTCCATGCATTTAGATTGATTTCACAAGGTCAAACAACCGTTTCGTTTTAAATTCCTTATGGTGTAAATATCATTCTTCGCTGTAGATATCCGATAAATTATGCAAAGTTTCTTATGGGTTCGTGCAATTGAAGTCACGGCTGTAATACTTTTATTATTATTATTATAATGTCGTTGTTGTTGACNTATATATATATATATACTTAAAATAGGAATGACCTGAGGCTATTATACGAGTCCTGACAATTCTCGATGCGCCTAACAATTCGAGTACCACACCCTCCACCGGTGGAATTGAACCCCAGACCAAAGGGGACTCTCAATTAACAAGCAGATGCCCGACTAGTTGATTTGAGTACGCAATGCATATATACACCAAACTTGTCTGACAATTTAGGCGTCTTGCCGTCCTACAACCAACCACTTGATAAAGAATCAACCGACACGTTATGGTGAGAGATCTGAATTGCAGACCAGGCCTGGAGTCCCGATTGACCAAAACACAAGTGAGAACTCTTGATCGCGACTAATCAGCGGACCAACTCTTACCACGACTAACGAGATCACCATTTGACCGGACGCCGCAGCTGACCAACATAAGACACAGCCACCACTTACCCGATATCTTCATTCGACCAAATTCAAGCAAGTCTGTCAGCCAATTACTGTCATATAGAATTTAAATTTCAATACAGATTCGAACATTAATTGTATGAAGAACAATTTACATAACTGTTCTCTCATTTCTGTAATTGTATAATACACTCCTTTATAAATAGTTGGCAAAAATATAAATAAAAAGGATCTCTCCCAGTTTTCTCTATAGAAAATTTTAGACTTATTATACTATTTCTTTCTCTTTTCTCCTTCGCCCGATTCTAACTCTCGGAGTCTGTTCATAAATGACAATTTAGAATTCAACATCCTAAAAGATGGTGTGGTGAGCGTAGGCATGCTACAGATGAAAAGTGGAAAAGACTACGAAGAAGAAACCTCCTAAAGAGAGATATCATGCATGAAATCCATTAGAGATGCTAAGCAACCAAATGTCCAGGCACGAGTCCAAGACCTACAAGCCCAAATGACCCTCAAGATTGAGCAATTCGAGGTCCCACGAGCATCAACCAACCGAAGGTACGACCAAACACCTTATCTAGAAGCGGAACCTCAAGGGGTCAGTCCCCAAAGGGCCCCACCAGGGAACTTGGCTATTCCAGACAACCAGGACAAAAATTAGTGGACAAAGGGATAAGACAAGTCCTAGCACACTGACCCATCCCCGTTTACAAATGAGAACAGGAGAGAGAGTCTTTTGTTCTCTAAATCAAAGACGCGGTATCCCCAAGCTAAGGATTCCCCACTTGGATTCTTGCAAAGGAATGGCTGACTCGATCAATCATGTAGCGTCATTTTAATCATTGGTTAGTCTGTTCCAGATTGAAGACCCCATAATATTTTGTCTTGCTCTAACCACCCTGAAGGAGTCGACCATTTGGTGGTTCAACAATCTGCCGACCGAAATAGTCCCAAGTTACTACAATTTAAAAGACTATTTGTTTCACACATCTCAAACGTACAAAAACTGTGAAAAGACTCGAGCATCCTGCTCGACCTCAACCAGAGAAAAAAAATTAGAGTTTGTGAGCTTACATCACCCGCTTCTAGAATGAGACACTAAAAGTTACAAATTTAAAGCCTGATATAGCTGGAATAGCTTTGAAACGTGGAGTCCAAAGCGAGCGATTCAGGTATAACCTAAAATTATTTAAACCTACTAATTTTACAGAAGAATTGTAGATGGCTAACGAGCACTTGCTCGCCAATGAAAACCTATAAGGCTCCCCCGAAGGGTAAGCTTAAGTCGCCCAACCATCCCTCAAAGAAGTGGAAAGAACGGTGTGAACCACTGAAGGTGAAGGACAATCAGTCCTCCATTGGTCACCATAACTACAACTCTCAGTCTAAGGATCAACGAGGAAATGACGGGGGCGCCATGACTGGAAGTGGTGGTCTAATCAAAGATCGAACCAATATTACAAGTGGTTGCATGTTCCCCGGGAAATGCAAGGTTTGACACCCCTCAACGTGTCAATGACCGAAATAGTTTAGACCATCCAAAATGATGACTACTTCAAACCAACCCCACCATTGAAGGTGGCTCCGACCTTACGAGATTTGAAGAGATAGTTTCAATGCCACTGTAAACAAGGTCACGNCGCCCAACCATCCCTCAAAGAAGTGGAAAGAACGGTGTGAACCACTGAAGGTGAAGGACAATCAGTCCTCCACTGGTCACCATAACTACAACTCTCAGTCTAAGGATCAACGAGGAAAATGACGGGAGCGCCATGACTGGAAGTGGTGGTCTAATCAAAGATCGGACCAATATTACAAGTGGTTGCATGTTCCCCGGGAAATGCAAGGTTTGACACCCCTCAACGTGTCAATGACCGAAATAGTTTAGACCATCCAAAATGATGACTACTTCAAACCAGCCCCACCATTGAAGGTGGCTCCGACCTTACGAGATTTGAAGAGATAGTTTCAATGCCACCGTAAACAAGGTCACTACCAGAGGAATGCCATCACCTCCATAATCTGATTAAGGAACTCATTCATGCCAGAAAGCTCAAAGAGTTTTTTGTAGTTGATGCACATACGTAATGACTGGGCAAAGTTCTAGTAGGAGAACCCTCAAACGGGCTTCTCCGGGCGAACGAGGTCCATGTATCAGGGATAATTCCAACCATTATCGGAGGAGGACCCCGATCCCTGGGCTTGAAGAGACAGCATTTGGGAGAGGTATGCTCCGTCACCCCGTATACACGTAACCTTTTACCAATTGTCTTTATAAATGCAGATCTCCCACCAAGGGGAAACCCTACAACGAGGTGATCATCTTCACAACACTAATCAACAACTATCAAGTGGGTAGTATTCTTGTCGATATAGGGAGTTTGGTGAATATCCTGTTCAAAATAGTGTTCAATAAGATCAGTATGAAGACCGATCTGTTGACAGTACCAGCCGCTCCATTGTTCAAATTCTTCGGGGAAGGGAAGGAGGAACCGAGCCTCATCGCCCTTGCCATCTCTTGGAAAGAACCAGGGAAGCAATAAAACTACACAAAGGCTTTTCTTATGGTGAAATCCCCGTCGACCTACAACGTTAACTTCAATTGGCCACTCCAGAACATCTACCGTAAGGTGACTTCTACCTACCATGTAACCGTAAAGGTCCCAGGCGACAAAGGTGATTACAGTCCGGGGGAACTTGGGGGTGATCTAGAAGCTGCTATCTGCGAGTGTTTCAAATGTTGAACATAAATCACTTGATATCCAAATCCAGAGGAGTTGGGTCTCGAGACCGGTGAGGNGTGACTTCTACCTACCATGTAACCGTAAAGGTCCCAGGCGACAAAGGTGATTACAGTCCGGGGGAACTTGGGTGTGATCTAGAAGCTGCTATCTGCGAGTGTTTCAAATGTTGAACATAAATTACTTGATATCCAAATCCAGAGGAGTTGGGTCTCGAGACCGGTGAGTTCGTGCTCCATTTACCAGTGTCCGACAAAGAACCCCGTAAGATCTTCCTAAACTGTGAACATTTCAATGCAGGGTTCAGAAAGCAGCTGATACGGACACACTGAAAGCACCGGGAGGTGTTTTCTTTGACCGTAGCAGAAATGCCTGGTATTTCAATCGATGAAATGTGCCACCGACTGAACATCAGCCCCTATTCTCGTCTTGTCCAGCAGAAGATCCTATCGACCACTCGAACTTGGTTGATTGATAGTAGCGGAAGTACAAAAGTTGTTGGATGCTAGCTCCATCTATGAAATCTAGTACCCAACCTGGATCTCGAATGTCTTAATGGTCAACAAAGCTAACGAAAAGTAGCGGATGTTCATTGACTTCACCAATCATAATGCTTTTTGNAAAGTTGTTGGATGCTAGCTCCATCTATGAAATCTAGTACCCAACCTGGATCTCGAATGTCTTAATGGTCAAAAAAGCTAACGAAAAGTAGCGGATGTTCATTGACTTCACCAATCATAATGCTTTTTTNGTTTTCTTTGACCGTAGCAGAAATGCCTGGTATTTCAATCGATGAAATGTGCCACCGACTGAACATCAGNCGCTCTTCCGATATATGTATATATATATACTTAAAATAGGAATGACCTCAGACTATTATACGAGTCATGACCATTCTTAATGCGCCTAACAATTCGAGTACCACACCCTCCGCCGGGGGGAATTGAACCCCTGACCAAAGGAGACTTACAATTAACAAACAGATGTCTGGCCGGTTGATTTGAGTACGTAGCGCATATATACACCAAAACTGTCTGACAATTTAGGCGTCCTACCGTCCTACAACCAACCACGTGATTAAGAATCGACCGACACGCTGTGGTAAGATATCTGAATTGCAGACCAGGCCTGGAGTCCCGATTGACCAAAACACAAGTGAGAACTCTTGATCGCAACTAATCAGCGGACCAACTTTTACCACGACTGACGAGATCAGCATTTGACCGGACGCCGCAGCTGACCAACATAAGACACAGCCACCACTTACCTGATATCTTCATTCGACCAAATTCAAGAAAGTAGGTCAGCCAATTACTGTCATAATAGAANATATATATATATATATATATATATGTTATAGAGTCCTGATCATTCTTGATGCGCCTAACAATTCGAGTACCACACCCTCCATCGGGGGGAATTGAACCCCGGACCAAATGAGACTTACAATTAACAAGCTGATGCCCGATCAGTTGATTTGAGTACGCGGCGCATATATACACCAAAACTGTCTGACAATTTAGGCGTCCTATCGTCCTACAACCAACCACGTGATAAAAAATCGACCGACACACTATGGTAAGAGATCTGAATTGCAGACCAGGCCTGGAGTCCCGATTGACCAAAACGCAAGTGAGAACTCTTGATCGCGACTAATCAGCCGACCAACTTTTACCACAACTGACGAGATCACCATTTGACCCGGCGCCTCGGCTGACCAACATAAGGCACAGCCGCCACTTACCCGATATCTTCATTTGACCAAATTCAAGCAAGTCGGTCAGCCAATTAGTGTCATATTAGAATTTAGATTTCAATGCAGATTCAAACATAAATTGTATGAAGAACATTTTACATAATTGTTCTCTCATTTCTGTAATTGTACAATACACGCCTTTATAAATAGTTGACAAAAATATAAAAAAAAGGGATCTCTCCCAGTTTTCTCTACATACAATTTTAGACTTATTATACTATTTCTTTCTCTTTCCTCCTTCGCCTGGTTCTAACTCTCGGAGCGTGTTCATAAATGACAATTTAGAATTCAACATCTTAAAAGGTGGTGCAGTGAGCGTAGAGCATGCTACAGATGAAAAGTGGAAAAGACTACGAAGAGGAAACCTCCCAAAGAGAGATATCATGCATGAAATCCATTAGAGATGCTAAGCAACCAAATGTCCAGGCACGAGTCCAAGACCTACAATCCCAAATGACCCTCAAGATTGAGCAATTTGAGGTCCCACGGGCAGCAACCAACTGAAGGAACGACCAAACACCTTATCTAGAAGCGGAACCTCAGGGGGTCCGTACCCAAAGGGCCCAACTAGGGAACTTGGCTATTCCATACAACTAGTGAACAAAGGGATAAGACAAGTCCTAGCACACTGACCCATCCCCGTTTACAAATGAGAACTGACGATGTGAAGAGCTGATGCAAGTGCAAGTCCGCCCAATCGCGGGAGGGTCTTTTTTTTCTCCAAATCAAAGAGGCGGTATCCCCACCCAAGCTAAGGATTCCCCACTTGGATTCTTGCAAAGGAATGACTTACTCGATCAATCATGTAGCGTCGTTCGAATCTTTGGTTAGTCTGTTCTAGATCAAAGACCCCATAATGTTTCATTTTTTTCTAACCACCTCGAAGGAGTTGACCATTTGGTGGTTCAACAATCTGCCAACCTAAATAGTCCCAAGTTACTACAATTTAAAAGACTCTTTGTTTCACACTTCTCAAACGTACAAAAACTGTGAAACGACTCGAGCATCCTGTTCAACCTCAAGTAGAGATAAAAACTAGAGTTAGTGGGCTTACATCACCCGCTTCTAGAGTCAGATGCTAAAAGTTATAAATTTAAAGCCTGATATAGCTAGAATAGCTTTGAAACGAGGAGTCCAAAGCGAGTGGTTCAGGTATAACCTAAAATTATTTAAACCCACTAATTTTACAGAGGAATTGTAGATGGCTAACGAGCACTTGCTCGCCGATGAAAACCTATAAGGCTCCCCCCGAAGGGTAAGCTTAAGTTGCCCAACAATCCCTCAAAGAAGTGGAAAAAACAGGGTGAACCACTAAAGGTGAAGGACAAGCAGTCCTCCACTGGTCACCATAACAACAACTCTCAGTCTAAGGATCAACGAGGAAATGACGGGGGCGCCATGACCGAAAGTGGTGGTCTGATCAACGATCGAACCAATATTACAAGTGGCTGCATGTTCCCCAGGAAATGCAAGGTTTGACGTCCCTCAACGTGTCAATGACTGAAATAGTTTATACCATCCAAAATGATGACTACTTCAAACCAGCCCCGCCATTGAAGGTAGCTCTGACCTTACGAGATTTAAAGAGATAGTTTCAATACCACCGTAAACAAGGTCACGACACGGAGGAATGCAATCACCTCCATAATTTGATTAAGGAACTCATCCGTGCCAGAAAACTCAAAGAGTTTTTTGCAGTCGATGCACATACGCAATGACTGGGCAAAGTTATAGAAGGAGAACTCTCAAACGGGCATCTCCAGGCGAACGAGGTCCATGTATCAGGGATAATTCCAGCCATTATCAGAGGAAAACCTTGATCCTTGGGCTTGAAGAGATAGCATTTGGGAGAGGTATGCTTCGTCACCCCGTATACACGTAACCATTTACCAATTGTCTTTATAAATGCACATCTTCCACCAAGGGGAAACCCTACAACGAGGTAATCATCTTCACAACACTAATAAAAAACTATCAAGTGGGTAGTATTCTTGTCGATACAGGAAGTTTGGTGAATATCCTGTTCAAAATAGTGTTCGATAAGATTAGTTTGAAGACCAATCTGTTTACAGTACCAGCCGCTCCGTTGTTCGAATTCTCCGGGGAAGGGAAGGAGGCACCGAGCCTCATCGCCCTAGCCATCTCTTGGAAAGAACCAGAGAAGCAATACAACGACACAAAGGATTTTCTCATGGTGAAATCCCCGTTGACCTACAACGTTAACATCAATTGGCCACTCCAGAACATGTAACCGTAAAGTTCCCAGGTGACAAAGGTGATTACAATCCGGGGGAACTTGGGGGCGATCTAGAAGCTGCTATCTGCGAGTATTTCAAATGTTGAACATAAATCACTCGATATCCAGATCTAGAGGGAGATGGGTCTCGAGACCGGTGAGGTCGTGATCCATTTACCAGTGTCCGACGAAGAACCTGGTAAGATCTTCCTAATCTGTGAACATTTCGATACAGGGTTCAGAAAGCTGCTGAAACAGACACACTGGGAGCACTAGGAGGTGTTTGCTTTCCCCGTAGCGTAAATGCCTAACATTTCAATCGACGAAACTGTCGGCACTATTTTTGGTGTGGGGTTTGCCCGTAAGAAGCTGACGGCACTATTTTTGGTGTGGGGTTTGCCCGTAAGAAGCTGTCGGCCATCGAAATTGAAATCCCGTTGCCCGCTTCGGAAGGACATATAAAAAAAANTGTTCCTCATGATCTCCTACACCAAATGCCATATTTAATTGGGCCAATTGGCATGCCTAACTGTCGGCACTAATTTTCGTGTGGGGGTTTGCCCGTAAGAAGCTGTCGGTCATCGGAATTGAAATCCCGTTGCCTGCTTCGGAAGGATGGCCCGTAAGAAGCTGTCGGTCATCGGAATTGAAATCCCGTTGCCCGCTTCGGAAGGACACCCGTAAGAAGCTGTCGGTCATCGGAATTGAAATCCCGTTGTCCGCTTCGAAAGGACACTTTTACGTAAGAAGCTGTCGGTCATCGGAATTGAAATCCCGTTGCCCGCTTCGGAAGGACATTTTTTCGTAAGAAGCTGTCGGTCATCGGAATTGAAATCCCGTTGCCCGCTTCGGAAGGACGCTTTAAGCTGTCGGCCATCGGAATTGAAATCCCGTTGCCCGCTTCGGAAGGACGTTTTTAAAAAAAAAATATTGAAAAAGATGAAGTCAAACTGACCCCATAATTTTCATAGTTTAAATGAAAGAGCACTTTATCTCAAATCATGTATCTATCCCGGGTCATCGGAATTGAAATCCCGTTGCCCGCTTCGGAAGGACATTTTAAAAAAAAAATTTAATTTTGAAGATGAAGTCAAACTGACCCCATAATTTTCATAGTTTAAATAAAAGAGCGCTTTACCTCAAATCAAGAAGCTGTCGGTCATCGGAATTGAAATCCCGTTGCCCGCTTCGGAAGGACGTTGAAAAAAGAATTGAAATCCCGTTGCCCGCTTCGGAAGGACATTAAAAAAAATTTTAATTTTGAAAAAAAATGAAGTCAAACTGACCCCATAATTTTCATAGTTTAGATGAAAGAGTGTTTTACCTCAAATCATGGAAGTCAAACTGACCCCATAATTTTCATAGTTTAGATGAAAGAGCACTTTATCTCAAATCCAAGTCAAACTGACCCCATAATTTTCATAGTTTAAATGAAAGAGCGCTTTACCTCAAATCTTGTATCAATCTCGTTGCCCGCTTCGGAAGGACGTTTAAAAATTTAGTTTTGAAAAAGATGAAGTCAAACTGACTCCATAATTTTCATAGTTTAGATGAAAGAGCTCTTTATCTCAAATCATGTATCTATCCCGAAGGATGAACGCAAGAATTGACGTTGCCTGCTTCGGAAGGACGTTTAAAAATTTTAGTTTTGAAAAAGATGAAGTCAAATTGACCTTTTTCATAGTTTAAATGAAAGAGCGCTTTACCTCAAATTTTATATCTATCCTGAAGGATGNGTGCTATTGGTCCTGGCAGTGAAGCTTTTCTTTTTCTTGTTCTTTGTCCTGGACGATGACGGATTTTCTGGTCAAATCTTCATCTCGGGCTCGGTATGCTGCAAACTCTGAATGGAGGCTTGTTTTGATGCAGTCTGTAGCTTGTTCAGTATCTTCTTGGATGATCTGCTCCAAACCTCATTCCATCCTTCTTCGGTATTTGTAAGACTGGATCTTGTTCAGTATCTTCTTGGATGATCTGCTCCATACCTCATTCCATTCTTCTTTGGTATTTGTAGAAGCTTGTTCACGAGTCCTGTATTTGATTGAGGACCCTCTTGAGTTCATCCCAAGTTGTACTCCATCCATCTGTTCCGACATATGGATCATTTGGGGAGATTGACTTAGCTGAAATCATGTGGAACCTTTTTCAGGTTCTCTCAAATACTCCATTGGGATTGTTATATTCACTTCCTTGAGGTTCTTCTCAAGCCAGTCTTTAAAGACAAAGCATTTGTCTATATTGTGTCCAAGCAACCGGTGGTATGAGCAATAATTTGGTTCATTCCTCTTATCCACCTCTTCAGGTTTCTTTAGATCAGGCAGTTTGAATTCTAGTTTCTTCATCAAGCTTTTGAATATTTTAGGTACAGCTTCATCTTTGAAGGAGTAAACAACTTTCTGTCGCTCTAACAGGGATACTCTTTTACCCGCTGTTCGAGGTGATCCTTCCTGAGACGGTCATTGGTTAGATTGACTGCTCTGTTTCCGAGAGTATTGTGACGAGGATTGGCGATGATCTTCTGCATATATCTTTACCGGCTGCTTTCCTTTCTCAATAGTTGCGACAATTCCTGATTTCTTTTAGAACACTCTGGTCACCTTAGCCTTTTCATGCGGCTCCATGTGCTTCATTTCTTCTTGAAGACTGCTGGATTTACTGAGTAGCTTCTCTCACCTTAGCCTTTTCATGTGGCTCCATGTGCTTCATTTCTTCTTGTAGACTGCTGGCTTTATTGAGTAGCTTCCCGAAGGATTTGATGGTGAGTCCCTTAATCATGAAAGCTACTAGCCCATGAATGCTTTTGAGTAGAATCTCAATCGCTTGATGTTCCTGTAGCTGAGGTTCACATTTCATGCTAAGGTTTCTCCACCTCAAAATATAGTCTGTAAAGGTTTTACTAGGCTTCTGCTTCTCCATCATGAGTTCTCCAATAGACACATGATGTTGCGCCCCAAAAAATCTGTTCACAAATAACTGTTCCAACTCAGAAAATATTTGAACTGACCTGTTTGGCAAGTCAGCGTACCAGTCTAAAGCAATCCCTAATAAGCTGCTAACGAACTGCTAGCAGAGTAGAGCTTCGTTATTTCTTGTGTTTCCACAATTGGCTCGGAAATGTGATATGTGTTGTCTGGGATTTCTTGTCCAATCGAATATCTTGAAGTTTGGGGTTAAAAACCCTTGGGGAAAGGCACGGCATCAAACTCCTCCGGATAAGGTCTACCCTTTAAAATTGATGCTCTGCCCTTGGACTGGGCTAAGGCATCCCGTACTTGTTCAACCATTTGCTTGAACACTTTTTCTAGCATGGCACTTGATGAGAATCCTTCTTTGGTTGTTATTCTTTGTCTATCGAAGTAGCCTCCCTTCTTTCATCTGGGATGTGTATGATTTCTGGCTGGTTAATTTTTGGAGAAGTCAATCGTGGTGCTTGTGATTGCCCTTGAATGGTGGTCATGGCGGTCATAACTACAGTCATCTCTTC
>JXCR01145537.1:3832-21120 GCA_002079205.1 Phalaenopsis hybrid cultivar | reverse complement strand
ATATATATATATATATATTAGTTTCTTAAATTTTTTTAGTACCTATAAGAAAACACAAAAATAATACAGATACTTTTTCTACACCTACAAGAAATTGCCATAATAATATAGATGCAATGACAAAAATAACAAACAAAAAATAAAAACAAGAACATATGCAAAAACTAGAACCTTAAATTATTAACTAATGTTTTCATTACAACATAAACAATTATTAACGCCTTTGTCCTGGAATCTTTCCAAAAATGTGATGCACCAAAACTTACAGTGAAGTAAGTGGTTGTACAACACAAAAGCATTTGTGAAATAGTATGAGGTTGCAAAGTCCACATATCAATCCCATAAGATAATTTTTAGCAATGTGTTTCCATAGAAAAATATATATTCTTCTAATATAGTTAACTTAGCTTAGCTTGATCACAAAGGGGTTTTAAAATTCTAAGGTTCTGACAAAAAATAGAGAAACTTCAAGACAGAAGAAAATAGAAATAGCAAAAAGATTTTGTGAGTTCCTTCAAGATTTATAAGGCTCGTGCCTATGTGATTAAGTGATCATGGAGACTATGGTTTTCCTAAATGTTATCCTACATGTTTGTTGTGAATTGGGGATATAGTACTCCTGTTTTCTATTTCCAGGTAAAAAGAAGTCTATAATCTATGAAGTTGAAGCTTCCTCTA
Source organism: Phalaenopsis hybrid cultivar (assembly GCA_002079205.1). Lineage (NCBI taxonomy): Eukaryota > Viridiplantae > Streptophyta > Magnoliopsida > Asparagales > Orchidaceae > Phalaenopsis > Phalaenopsis hybrid cultivar. The sequence goes on along the minus strand of JXCR01145537.1, from coordinate 20,442 downwards.
TCCCCATGGGTCTACATAACTATTTTGATCATGATTGTAGAATTCCACTAGAATATGTCTATCATCTCAAAATTTTGTGGTTAACCATTCGTTTACCATATGCAATGGTTATAGATCATAGCTTTATGAAATATTTTAACATCTTAGTTGGCCATGTTAGAAGTAACTTAAGTTCAGAGGTTAACCAGCAACATAGACTATGAACACAAGAAAAAGCTAACAGAAAAATATTATAAATAATTCTTGATTAAATACACTACCCCTACATCATAGAGACATGAAGAATGAAATTACTCATGCATCATCAAGAAAACCATAGCATAAAAAACTATGTAGGAATTTGTTGTAAGAAACAAAATAATGTGAAACTTACAATAAATTATTTTCTCCACAGTTGCAACAACTATTTCTCTCATGCAAATCTCTCATAGCTCACAAAACAATTGAAACTCTCACCCTATAAGGTTTTCATTAAAAGAGGAAGAATACCTTGAGGAAAACTCTCAAACTCTCTCTAAACCTTGCCTCCAATATCCTCAAAGGACTTTATGATGCAAAAATCTTCATCCAAGCCTTCAAAAGTCTAAGAAGACATTTCCTCATGAAATAAATACATATTTATATTTAGGTTTTACATTAAGGATCCAAAGTAAGCATCCTAACTCTTCAAATCCATTAATAAGTCCAAAATAGGTATGAATTGCATAAAATATGAGTTTTGGACGTCTGGTGGCATGGTCACGCCTAAACCTAGCATTGTCATGCCAGTCCTGGCATGGACATGCCAAGATCAGGCGTGGTCACACAAAAATCTGGCGTGATTATGCCAGACGACACGAAATCACATGTTTTGACTCTGTTTTATGTGACTGACACCTACAACTTGTAGAATACCAAGAACCTTCCACAAGAATAAAATCATGATAAAATAGGTAGAAGAGTATGTCAAATGCATGATAAAAAGTAGGTGAAATCAAGAAAAAAATGATGCATTTCATCGACCAAACCAAAGTAATTAGTTGATTGGGCCTTGGTGGTCGATCAAACTTAAATGATTAGTTGATCAGAACTTGTCCAGCGATAAACCAAATTGACTGGTCGATTGGGCTAGGGAGACTGAATAAACTGAAGTTGGTGGTTAATAGGATATCGATGGTTGAATGAATATAATTTATTGTTGATCAGACCTTGGAGGTCAACCAAATCAAATTGATCGATCTATTTGGCTGGGGAGGATAATTGAAGCAAAGTGTGGTTGATCAAACCTAACGTGATTGATTGATCGAACCTTCAGGGTGCATCAAACCAAAGTGATTTGGTGATCGGACTTTGATGGTAAATCAAACCCAATATGATTGGTTAATCTAGCCTTGGTGGCCGATCAAACTAAAGTGCTTAAATGATTGGACCCTGTTGGTCAATCAAACCTAATGTGATTGGTTGATCGGGCCTTGGTGGCTGAATGAACCAAAGTGGTTAGGTGATTGGGCCTTAGGGCTGATTGAAACCAATGTGATTAATTTATAGGGTTTTGGTGGCTGATCAAACCAAATTGGTTAGGTGATCAGACATCGGTGGTCAATCAAACCCAATGTGATTGATTTATTGAATCTTAGTGGTCAATCTAACCAAAGTGGTTTGGTGATCGAACATTGACGGTTGATAAAACCCAATGTGATTGGTTGATTGGGCCTTGATGGTCAATCAAACCAAAGTGGTTAGGTGATCGAACTTTGGTGGTCAATTGAACCCAATGTGGTTGGTTGATCGGACCTTAGCGGTTGATCAAACCAAAGTGGATTAGTGATCAGACCTAGGTGGTCGATCAAGCCTAATCTGATTGGTTGATTTTTCTATGCTGTCCAATCGAACCAAAATGGTTAGGTGAAAAGACATTGATGACCGACCAAACCTAATATGATTGGTTGATTAGGCCTTGGTGGCCTATTGAACCAAATGGTTAGTTGATTGGACCTTAGTGGCTGATTGACACGCCTGAAAATTACCTATTATATATATATATATATATAATGCTCAATTTTCATGATTTTTAATGATAATACACTTTAAAGGAAGGTATTTTGTATATTTTTGATTTAAGGTACAAGAAATGGAATTTTGGAGAAAATGAAATAAAAATGGTGCAATTTGGAGTAAAAATGAGCAAGAAAGAAAGTTATGACCTTGAACACTTCAATATGTCTTTCTATGCTTAATCTACTTTACATTTATCACATGTTTTTGAATGAAATTACACTTTAAACAAAGGTTTTTTTTATGGTTATTTTGTATGTATATCTGTTAGGAGTGAAACACAACTGAAACAGGGGGAAACAGAGCTGAAATGTAGCCAAACGGAGCAAAATAGTGGAGCTACTACAGGGTGGCACATGATGCACCAAACCAGAGCACGATGCACAAAAATCTAGAGAAATGGCACATGATGCACCGATTTGGCGCCAAATGCACCAGAGATGGCTTTTTGCGGATTAAGGAGGTTTGGGATGAGTTTTTGTGCAAATTTTCAAAGGGACACTTGTTCTAAATACCCCTTGGAGTGATTCAATTCATCTAGACACTTTTGAAGATTCTTTTATGAAGGGATATGTCTCTTGGATCAATGGAAATATATTTTGAATTCAAAAGAGTTGACTTTTGAATAGAATTTTGGATGGAATTTTGAGTTCTTTTTGGAGGGAGACAGCCTTTTATAAAAGAGATGGAAGTCTAGGGCTTGAAGAAGAGTTGTGTGGGCATGAGTTTTATGTGTGTGTGTGTGTGTGTGTGTGTGGCGTGAGAGTGAGAGGAAGGGCTTGGTGATTTTCTTCAAGGATTTTAAGAGGAGAGGGAAGGTGATGGATTTATTCTTCATTACATTTCCAGGAGAGAATTGAGAGTACTTGTAAAGAGGGAAAGTTCTTGAAGAAAACTTCTAGGGATTTGTTTGGGAAAAATTGTGAGATAAGTTGTGCTCTTTTCTTTCTTTATTTTGTAAACTTGTTTTTATATATGGATTTTGTGTTTAGGCATATCCTTCTCATGAATTCTAAGTAGTCTTCTTTATTCTTCTCCCAACTTTGAGATATGGTTTTGTGAAGAATTGATTTTGTTTATTACAATTTTAAATGTAAATAATTTGTGATGACTCGAACTCCAATCTTTATTTACTTTTTGATATGATCAATTTAAATGTTAAAATGTGTTGAGAAACATATGCTCTGAAAGAGCTATGATTTCTATAACATGGGGAGAATCACATTTGATTTCATGGAAGAGTATGTCTTCCATGGAATTGAGTGCAATTAAATAGGGAAATATACTTTGTTGGATGCACAATTGGAGATTTTAAGGGACAAATTAAAGTCACCAATTTGCTCCAGTTGATTGGAAACTGATGCGAGATTGTTAGCCCTCAGGTAAGGGAGTAGTGGGAGCTCTGGAGTGGCAGCCGGTATCCTCCCAGCCTAACCACAAAATTAGGGACCAAACTTTAGATTGTTCGATGTTCTTTATAGCACTCAGAAGAGGGTAAAAAATAGGATTGCTTTTATTTGGCATAAAATAATTTTTATACATTTTTAAATGATTTTAATTTCTTCACATTCCATATACTCATTGTAAAGGGGAAGGATGCTTTCTTAAATTTGAACTCTTCATCATAAAAACCTTATTTAGTTTATAGAATTTTACTTTTGAAGTATATCAATTAGTGTATTTAACTTAGTTCTTTTAGTTACATTTCTGTTAGCATTGATTAAACCCATTTTAACTTGTTTTTCTTACTTTAATTTTAATAGTTTCAATTTTTTTATTATTGTTATTATCCTAAAAATTTTAATCTTCCAAACTAAGATCTGATAGTAGTAGACTAGAATTATCCTAAAGAAATTTTACTGCGCTTTTTTGTGGGATCAATACTGGGGCTTTTAAAGAAAGCCTTATATTACCTGAAGCGATACGTGCACTTGCATAGAACTACTAGTGTGTGAAGTATTTTATATATTTTATATAACATTTCAATTTTGTACATCAACTACTTAATATAAATTGGGTCAAGTTATTGACCATATTTTTGAAAACTAAATTACTACGTAATTTCGGGACAGGTCAAGTTCTTGGCATTTTACCGCATATTTAAATTGACATAAAACACACAGAAAAATAACACACACTAGGGGCACATCAAGTTTTTGGTGTCGTTGCTGGGGAAGCATTGGTAAGAACTTTAGGAGAATTTTAGTTAAACCTGTAAGACTTGGTTTTGAAATTTATAATACTATTATATAGTGTGTTTAGTTATTGTTTGTTTATTTTAAAGAAAAACTAAAATACCAAAATATTTTTGATTTCTGCCCTATTAGTTAAGCCTTTAGATTTGTATGCACAGTTCAAAAGCTGCAGGCCTTGAATTTACAGTTCATATATGTAGAGAACTTTTGGGAGAGATTTGAAAAAACTCAATAAATTTAATGTAGAAATGACAGATCAATGATATAATGAATATTCAGATTTGGATTATAATGTTGGTAGCTTTGAAAGAATAAACCCCAAGTAAGTGGCAAATTTTCAAGAAGATATGCTTACAATTTTAATTTCTCAGGTTTCAGATATTGAGAGGAAGTTAGAGCAATACATAAAAAGATATCCTTCAAGAACCCCAATTACTGAGGAAAATTCATTTGAACAATGGATTGAAACTGACCATGAGATACATAATTCTTATTCCGATTATTACAATCCGGGTTGGGAAAATCATTTGAATTTTAATAGGAATAATAATTTTGGAGCAGAAGACCAATTTTGGGAAGATAATCAATTTAATTGGACATGTAGTTGGAATAATCATGACTATTATAATGACAAACTTTCTTTTCCTCATAATTTTAACTTCAACCAAAAGAATGAGGTGAAGGATTCATTAGAAGAGGTTGTTATTCAAATGGAGAGTGAGTTAAAGTGTCAAGGGACCGTAATAAGAGATATGGAAAACTAATTGGGGAAGATTATTAACTCAATTAATAATCCTACTCAATTTAACTCCAACTCATAGGATGAGGTGAAAGAATTAATTTTAGAAGAGTTTGTGATTTAAATGAAGAGTGAGTTGGAAAATCAAGAGGTTGCAATAAGGAATATAGAAAACCAAATGGGGTAGATTATTAATGCAATTAACAGTTATCCCCAAGAGATTTTACCTAGTAACCCTAAGAGAAACCTTACGAAGATGAATGAAGAGCAATTTAAAATTATTGAACAAATATTTAGAATAGAATTTGATGATTTGTTTCAAAAGAACTTTGAGTTGAGAGATGAGGATAAGGAGATTTCAAGACCAATGGAAGATATTCTTAAGGAAATAGAAAAACATATTTCCTCAACTAAGATAAATATAGAAAGACCATCTCCACCATTAACTTAGTACCAAGGGAAGGAATTAAAAGACAACCTTGAACAGAAGAGTAATCAAGAGGAATTTGATCCAGAATCTGAATGCTAATCCAAAATTTAGGAGATCATGAAGTATCATATAAAGATCCATTTCTTATAAATTTCAAGGATAAAATTTGGGAGATCATGAAGTATCATATAAAGATCCATTTCTTATAAATTTTAAGGATGATTTTAATATGAAAATTGAGAAAATCACTAGAAGAATATTGGATCTAGAAAGAAATATGAGGAACAATGATATGAATTAATTTGAAAAGGAAGAGCTGAGAGAAAATTTTAAATTTAAGGGATTTGTAGGAATCTATGGATCTGGATTGAGTGGTTGATTAAGGATTACTTAAATGGAATTTTGATCCAGGTGAAATTATTTATCGAGCTGATGATGTTAAACAAAGCGCTTTATGGGAGGCAACCCATAGTTATCAGTATGGTTTGATTTAGTGTGCTTGAGAGTTATGATTGTTAGTGTTGTAATGTGTTTGTTTTACTATGGATTGTTTAATTTGATTGATTATTGGTAGATGTTTGGGTTGTTAGTGGTTTGATTAGATCTGTTTGTATTATGAGGGAGGTGATTTTTTAACTTCTTATTATGGTTAGACTTGTATGTTCTCTTGTAGTGGTTGGATTGACGAGTCCACTACAACTCGGGTCTCACCCAGACTTGAATTTTACAAGAGACATTATGAATTTTAACAGTGACAGTTTCATTTAAATTTTGTTACTTCTTTTCTCTGAGTTTGTTTTCATTTGATAGGAGTATCTAATCTTTTTTGATGAGTAACATGTGGATAGATTTACATTATCCTTATAACTGTTGGAGGTGCTTAATTAAGGGATATGGTGATTAATCCCGTACTCAATGGCCTATGCACAGTATAACAATTGTTCTAATGGTATTTTTCACTTATATTTCCTTATTTTGCAACAAAATCAAAAACTTGATCCTGAAGAAAAATAAGAACTTAACTTTTTAATTTATATATATTTGTATTAGGATACTACGCAAGTATATGTATCATTATCAAACAATATAAGAATTTTTTATTAAGACCTGAATATCGAACCCTCATGGAAGATTATGCAATATGCACTTTTTGGAAAGTTTTTCTATTTTTAAAAAGATAATTACTTAAACTAAAAAATGATTTTTTGCGGGAATTTAAAATTTAAATATTTTTGGTATTTTTTATAATTTGACAAAACAATAACTACTAAAAAGATAACTAAAGTTTTTTGTAAAGGAAAAGTACTTAATATGAAAATAACTTTCTTCTTATCATGAATTAATAATAAGTACAAGAAATCTATTGTGGAAGTATGTAAATTGTGTTGTGACAAATAAGAGCAATAATATTCTTTACCCTTACTAGAGATACTATAAAGAACATTGACTAATTTAAAGTTTGAATAGTTTTGAAGACCGGCTAGGCAGGGAAGATACTAGCTCTCACTCTAGAGTTCCCTTGATTCCCTCCACCTGGGGGCTAACATTCACGTATTAGAACCTAAAACAATAAACCAAGTTGGGGGCTTTAACCTGTCACTTTAAAGTCCTCTAACTCTACACCCATCAATGAATATTTTTCTATTTATATGCGCTCAATCATATGAACTACATTCTCATTCATACAATCTCATGTGATTCTTTCTAATTATTGACTGAGATAATACCATCCTGGTTCTTACATGTTCTCACACTAAATTTTAACATATGGATTGGCCAAATCAAGAAGTAAATGAAGTGCATGGATTTAAATCATCATAACTTCTTCCAACGTTAAAGATCAATTCTATCCACAACTTCCATCCAAAACTTAATTACTTATCATTTTAAGAAGAAAGATAAACAAAACTACTCAGAATCCATGGAGAAAACAAAACCACACTTTAGTTTAAGAGGAGAAATCATTGTCAAACCAAAGTCTAAAACAAAAAGATAAAAACTTATCTTAAGTACTCCACAAAACTCTTGAAGTTCCTTTGAAACTATTCTCTTTTACAATCACTCAAAACAAAATAACAAAAAAGATAAAGTAAATAAAAAGTAGTTCCTAAAAATCTCTCCGAACTAACTCCCTAGAGAAGAACTTTCAAAACTTGTCAATATTTTCAGGACTCTTTTCTAAGTCCTCTCTTCTTTCTTTTATAGTTTTCTAAGAGGTGCCTTTGGATTTCTTCAAAATGTGTCTTGATTCAATGTATTTGCCTAAGAGACGCATCCTTTCATGATAATTTTTGTCCATGGTGGTTACAACCACCTATTAAGCCAATGGGTCCCTCAAAAACCTCTTAGAAATTTGTGAAAACCGATTTTACTCATCTAGTAACTTTCACTGGCGCTTAAGCGCAGGGTCTCGGTGCTTAGGCGTGGTCTTTTCTGTTTAATTGGTGCTTAAGGACCGGATCTTACGCTTAGGTGCCAAAACTCTTTTGCATAATTTTTCACCTTTTTGCTCCAAATTTCATTGTTTTTCACTCCTTTATGAATTTTTTCCATTTTTACTTGTATCTGCAAGAAAAACACAAAAATACTTTCCATTAAAGCACAATATCTCAAAAATAGGTATAAAAATGTGTCTAAAAATACTATATATTTTAGGTGTATTAGTGATGCCTGGTGTTGGTGCTTGAGAACCAATATATTAGGGATAATCTTATCTTCAGGATTAGAACCTATAAATCGTTTATAAGTACCCAATCTATCTGTGTAGTGATTTCATTAGAAATTGTAAGTAAGTTAGTGAGATGGAATGAGTTAAAGGAAGAATTGACCTCATTTATCATGTGTGCTTGTGTTTGTGTTACAATAATATAAAGATTTGGAGAACACATAAATATATATATTCATCTGCCAATAATTGTTTTACTTGTTATACCTTTCTTTCCATTTTATCAAGCTTGTTTTAGTTTAGATTTACTTTCTATTGCATATTATTTTGTCCTGATGAATACTTGTAGATGTTTGTGATAGATAGAATTTCTGACTGTTTTTCTTCCTGCTTATTTTCTCTATATTGAATTTTATACATGTTTAAAATCAAGTTAGGGTTAGGAAGAAAAAAAACTTTAAAGTTAGTATACTTCCTGTTAGTTTAATATTTTTGCAAACATGTTTTAGGCTAGACTTACTTTCTCATGTAGTCATTCTATATTGATTATGCACGTACATGAATTTGATATGATGTTGTAGTTGTTAGTAGATTCAAATTTTTACTTTTTCTTCTTGCTACATTTTATGGAATTAAGTGTAAAATGTTTAAAAATGCAAGTTTGTGGGAAAAGAAATTTTTCTTTTGAAAAGAAGTAAACTAAATTTTATTTGTCCTCAATTAACTATATTTTTAAAATTAGTTTAACATGACATTGGATATTAGAGTTTAACTTTAAATGACTAGATTTATGTTTGTAAATATTATGGTAAATTTAGGTAAAAGTTTGTAATAACGAAGGTCAATGCTAAAGTTAATGATATTTGGTATGAAAGGATAAGACTATTATTTTCTAAAGTAATGAAAATTGTATTTTTGAATTATAAAGAATTTTAGAGTTTCATGTAAGAAGAAAAAAATGAAACTTTATGAATTATCATAAAACTAATATGAATTTATAAAGTGAAGAAAGGTAAAGAGTTTTATCTTTAAGAAGGGGATAGTGAAGTTTAAACTTATTAAAGGCTATCCAGATATAGTAATCCTCACTTGAAAAAGAAAAAGAAACGAAATGATTGAAAAGATCCTAAATAAAAAAGGAAGAAAATAAAAAGAAAAGAAAAAGAAAAGAAAAAGAAAAGAAAAAAAAATGTGAGGAGAAGCTTGAGGAGATGCCTAATAAAAAATTGGCTTCACTTGAATCAACTTAAGGAAAAGGCTTTATTACATTTTCTAAACTTGTATTGGAGTATTAGTAGCATTACTAGTAAAGTTTTAATGAAGTTCTCTTTCATATGAATGTTCTTAGTATCCTTGATATGACAAATTTTAATTCTTCTTAAATTGAATAGAGATTCAGAAATCTTAAATTTGATTACTAAATACTCTTAGACTTAGATTTTGAATCTAAGTTATTAATGATTTTTTTTAAGTTTTACTATTTTATTTATTAAACTAAAGTATAGAAATTTATAAGTTAATATCTATCCTAAGTCCTATTTTTATGTAGAAAAAGGGTTACTTGAGGACAAGTAACAGTTAAGTTTAGGGGAGTTGACACGCCTAAAAATTACCTACTTTTTATATATATTTTATACTCAATTTTTTTGATTTTTTAATGATATCACACTTTAAAGGAAGGTATTTTGCTTATTTTTGGTTTCAGGAATAGGAAATGAAATTTTGGATAAAATGAAGCAAAAATGGTGTAATTTGGATTAAAAACGAGCAAGAAAAAAATTCTGACTTTGCACATTTTGATATGTCTATCTATGCTTAATCTACTTTACATTTATCACATGTTTTTGAATGAAATTACACTTTAAAGAAAGGTTCTTTTCATGGTTATTTTGTACGTATATCTGTTAGAATCGAAACTCAACTGCAACGGGGTGAAACAGAGCTGAAACAGGGCCAAATGGAGCAAAACAGTAAAGTTGTTGTAGGGTGGTGTATGATGCACCAAACCGGCGCATGATGTGCCAAAATCTAGAAAACTGGTGCATGATGTGCGGATTTGGTGTCAGATGCGATGGAGATGACTTTTTGTGGATTAAGGCGGTTCGGGACGAATTTTTGTGCAAATTTTCAAAGGGACACTTGTTCTAAACACCCCTTGGAGTAATTCAATGCATTTAGACACTTTGGAAGGTTCTTTTATGAAGGGATATGTCTCTTGGATCAATGGGCATGTATTTTGAATTCAAAAGAGTTGACTTTGGATAGAATTTTAGAGGGAATTTTGAATTCTTTTTGGAGGGTGGCAGCCTTTCATAAAAGAAAGGGAAGTTTAGGGCTTGAAGAAGAGTTGTGGTGGACATGAGTTTTGTGTGTGTGTGTGTTTGTGTGTGTGGCATGAGAGTGAGAGGAAGGGCTTGGAGATTTTCTTCAAGGATTGTAAGAGGAGAGGGATGATGACAGATTTCTTCTTCATTACATTTTTAGGAGAGAATTGCGAGTACTTATAAAGAGGGAATTTTCTTAAAGAGAACTTCTAGGGATTTGTTTGGCAAGGATTATGAGATAAGTTGTGTTCTTTTCTTTCTTTATTTTGTAAACTTGTTTTAATATATGAAATTCATGTTTTGTTGTATCCTTCTCATGAATTTTGAGTAATCTTCTTTATTCTTCTCCCTACTTTGAGATATGGTTTTGTGAAGAATTCTTTTTTCTTTATACGGTTTTAAATGTCAATAATTTGTGATGATTCAAACTCCAATCTTCATTTACTTTTTGATCTGATCAATTTAAATGTTAAAATGTATTGAGAAACATATGTTCTAAAAGGGCTATGATTTTTATAACATGGGGAGAATCACATTTGATTTCATGAGAGAGTATGTCATCCATGGAGTTGAGTGCAAATAAATAGGGAAATATACTTTGTTGGATGCAGAATTGGAGATTTTAAGGTGACAGATTAAAATCTCCAATTTGGTCGAGTTGATTGGAAACTGATGCGAGATTTTTAGCCCTCAGGTGAGGGAGCAATGGGAGCTCTGGAGTGGCAGTTGGTATCCTCCCAGCCAAACCACAGAATTAGGGACCAAACTCTAGATTAGTCAATGTTCTTTATAGCACTTGGAAGAGGGTAAAAAATAGGATTGCTCATATTTAGCACAAAAAAATATTTTATACATTTTTAAATGATTTTAATTTCCTTACAATCCATATAATCATTGTAAATGGGAAGGATGCTTTCTTAAATTTGAATTTGTCATAAAAAGTTTGATTTGTCCTCACCTTTTGTTGGGTCTACCAGCACACCACACCTATTGGGGGTCCATTTGTTGACCTCACTTTTGGTTGAGGTCTCGAAATTTTAGCCTAGGTCTAGCCATAGGACTTTCCTATTGACTAGTCTTAGAAAACTAGAAAAGGTATCCTCACAATTAGAAATTCAAAATTCTTCTTGCCATAGGACTTTCCTATTGACTAGTCTTAGAAAACTAGAAGAGGTACCCCACTATTAGAAAATCAAAAGTCCATTTGTTGACCTCACTTTTGGTTGAGGTCTAGAAACTTCTTTAATAGCCTAGGTCTAGCTCCACACCTATTGGGGGTCCATTTGTTGACCTCACTTTTGGTTGAGGTCTAGAAACTTTTTTAGCCTAGGTCTAGCCATAGGACTTTCCTACTGACTAGTCTTAGAAAACTAGAAAATGTACCAAGCCTAGGTCTACCATAGGACTTTCCTATTGACTAGTCTTAGAAAACTAGAAAAGGTACCTTCACCATTAGGGTCTAGCCATAAGACCTTTCCTATTGACTAAGTCTTAGAAAACTAGAAAAGGTACCCCACTATTAGAAATTCAAAACTATTGACTAGTCTTAGAAAATTAGAAGAGGTACCCCACCATTAGAAATTCAAAGCTTTCCTATTGACTAGTCTTAGAAAACTAGAAGAGGTACCCTATTAGAAATTCAAAACTTTTGACCTCACTTTTGGTTGAGGTCTAGAAACTTCTTTAGTAGCCTAGGTCTAGCCATAGGAGTCCTATTGACTAGTCTTAGAAAATTAGAAGAGGTACCCCACCATTAGAAATTCAAAGCCTTTGACCTCACTTTTGGTTGAGGTCTAGAAACTTCTTCAGTATCCTAGGTCTAGCCATAGGACTTTCTCTATTGACTAGTCTTAGAGAAAATTAGAAGAGGTATTGTAGCCTAGGTCTAGCCATAGGACTTTCCTATTGACTAGTCTTAGAAAATTAGAAAAGGTACTCCTCAGCATTAGAAATTCAAAACTTTGACTAATCTTAGAAAATTAGAAAAGGTACCCCCACCATTAGAAATTCAAAACTCTTCTTTCTACGTCTTAGAAAACTAGAAAAGGTACCCTCACCATTAGAAATTCAAAACTCTTCTCTTTACTCAGCGTCCAGAAAACTAGAAAAGGTACCCCCACCATTAGAAATTCAAAACTCTTCTCTTTACTCAACTTGGAGTTCCAAAACTAGAAAAGGTACCCTCACCATTAGAAACTCAAAACTCTTCTCTTTACACAACTTGAACAATGTTGACCTCACTTTTGGTTGAGGTCTACACCAGCACACCACACCTATTGGGGGTCCATTTGTTGACCTCACTTTTGGTTGAGGTCTCGAAATTTTTTAGCCTAGGTCTAGCCATAGGACTTTCCTACTGACTAGTCTTAGAAAACTAGAAAATGTACCAAGCCTAGGTCTACCATAGGACTTTCCTATTGACTAGTCTTAGAAAACTAGAAAAGGTACCTTCACCATTAGCCTAGGTCTAGCCATAGGACTTTCCTATTGACTAGTCTTAGAAAACTAGAAAAGGTATCCTCACAATTAGAAATTCAAAATTCTTCTTGCCATAGGACTTTCCTATTGACTAGTCTTAGAAAACTAGAAGAGGTACCCCACTATTAGAAAATCAAAAGTCCATTTGTTGACCTCACTTTTGGTTGAGGTCTAGAAACTTCTTTAATAGCCTAGGTCTAGCTCCACACCTATTGGGGGTCCATTTGTTGACCTCACTTTTGGTTGAGGTCTAGAAACTTTTGTAGCCTAGGTCTAGCCATAGGACTTTCCTATTGACTAGTCTTAGAAAATTAGAAAAGGTACTCGCCTAGGTCTAGCCATAAGATTTTCCTATAGACTAGTCTTAGAAAATTAGAAAGGGTACCCTCAACATTAGAAACTCAAAACTCTCCTATTTACTCAACTTGAAAGTCTACATACTGATCTTAACCTTTAGCATTTGGTAGGTAAGATCATTATGAATTAGAAACTCAAAACTCTTCTCTTTACTCAACTTGAAGTTCCACATATTGGTCCTAACCTCCAGCACTTAGTAGGTAAGTAGAAATTCAAAACTCTTCTTTTTACTCAACTTGAAACTCCACATATTGATCTTAACCTCTAAACTCAAAACTCTTCTCTTTACTCAACTTGAAGTTCCACATATTGGTCCTAACCTCTAGCCCATAGAACTTTCCTATTGACTAGTCTTAGAAAACTAGAAGAGGTACCCCACCATTAGAAAACCAAAACTTTTCTTTTTACTCAACTTGAAATTCCACATAATGATCTTAACCTCTAGCATTTAGCAGACTCTTCTCTTTACTCAACTTGAAGTTCCACATATTGATCTTAACCTCTAGCACTTAGTAGGTGGACTTTCCTATTGACTAGTCTTAGAAAATTAGAAGTTTAGTAGCCTAGGTCTAGCCATAGGACTTTCCTATTGACTAATCTTAGAAAATTAGAAAAGGTATTGTAGCCTAGGTCTAGCCATAGGACTTTCCTATTGACTAGTCTTAGAAAATTAGAAAAGGTACTCGCCTAGGTCTAGCCATAAGATTTTCCTATAGACTAGTCTTAGAAAATTAGAAAGGGTACCCTCAACATTAGAAACTCAAAACTCTCCTATTTACTCAACTTGAAAGTCTACATACTGATCTTAACCTTTAGCATTTGGTAGGTAAGATCATTATGAATTAGAAACTCAAAACTCTTCTCTTTACTCAACTTGAAGTTCCACATATTGGTCCTAACCTCCAGCACTTAGTAGGTAAGTAGAAATTCAAAACTCTTCTTTTTACTCAACTTGAAACTCCACATATTGATCTTAACCTCTGAAATTCAAAACTCTTCTTTTTACTCAACTTGAAATTCCACATATTGATCTTAACCTCTAGCTTAGTAGGTAAGATCATTATAAGAGAATTCAAGAAGAATCCCTATAGGATTACTTGGCTTTAAGGTTGACCCTGGGTGTTGACTTGGAACTAGGGTAGGTAAGATCATTATAAGAGAATTCAAGAAGAGTCTGATCTTAACCTCTAGCATTTAGTAGGTAAGATCATTATAAGAGAATTCAAGAAGAGTCCCTGTTTAGTAGGTAAGATTATTATAAGAGAATTCAAGAAAAGTCCCTAATAGGATTACTTGGCTTCATGGTCGACTCTNTCATTTAGAATGGATATCTATCCAATTCTATGTGAAATGCCAAACTTGGTCTTTTGCCCCTAGGCACTNTTTGCCCCTAGGCACCTCCAAATTACCTAATTGCCCTTGGGACCCAAATTTGGATAATATTTCCAAATTTTTGCCAAAATACCCAAAATTAATCAANGATATTTATTCAATTCTATGTGAAATACCTAACTTGATCTTTTGCCCCTAGGCACCTCCAAATTACCGAATTGCCCTTGGGACCCAAATTTGGATAATATTCCCAAATTTTTGCCAAAATGCCTAAAATTGATCAAAACCCATTTTAAACACCANGTCAAAATTTTCAAAAATGACCAAATTACCAAGATACCCCTCCATGACCCAAAATTAAAAAATTCCAAAAAAAATTCCAAATAAAGCCCAATAAATCCAAAATATTCCCAATTTCAACCTTGGTCCAATTTGGTCAATTTGACCATCTTTGACAAAATCCCCAAATTAGCCCAAATATTGGCTAACACATCAAATCCCCAATAAATCCAAAATATTCCCAATTTCATTTTGTCCAACTACACCTTGGTCCAATTTGGGTCTAAAATGACCAAATTACCAAGATACCCCTCCATGACCCAAAATCCAAAAATTCCTAAAATTCCTAAAAAATCCTACTCAATAAATCTAAAATATTCCCAATTTCATTTTGTTCAACTACACCTTGGTCCAATTTGGTCACAATCCCCAAATTAGCCCCCTTCCAAAAAATTCCCAATAAATCCCAATAAATCCAAAATATTCCCAATTTCATTTTGTCCACAAAAATTCCCAATAAATCCCAATAAATCCAAAATATTCTCAATTTCATTTTGTCCAACTAACCCAATAAATCCAAAATATTCCCAATTTCATTTTGTCCAACTACACCTTGGTCCAATTTGGGTCTCAATAAATCTAAAATATTCCCAATTTCATTTTGTTCAACTACACCTTGGTCCAATTTGGTCACAATCCCCAAATTAGCCCCACACCTTGGTCCAATTTGGTCAATTTGACCATCTTTGACAAAATCCCCAAATTAGCCCCAAGATTGGCTAACACCCCAAATCTCAACAATTGAATGCCTTAGATCTCAAATTGGCATCCAATTTTAGTTGGCTAACACCCCAAATCTCAACAATTGAATGCCTTAGACCTCAAATTGGCATCCATTTTTTGTTGAAAATCCTTTATAAGGTCATTTGTGACCAAACACAACAATAAATTTGAGCTTAATCCAAAGTTTATTGGCAAACACCCCAAATCTCAACAATTGAATGCCTTAGATCTCAAATTGGCATCCAATTTTTGATTGAAAATCCCTTATAAGGTCATTTTTGACCAAACACAACAATCAATTTGAGCTTAGCCCAAATTACCCCAAATCTCAACAATTGAATGCCTTAGACCTCAAATTGGCATCCAATTTTTGTTGAAAAAAGTCATTTGTGACCAAACACAACAATCAATTTGAGCTTAGTCCAAAGCTAGCTCAAGTTTGACACGAATGCCTTAGACCTCAAATTGGCATCCAATTTTTGTTGAAAATTATTTATAAGGTCATTTTGAATGCCTTAGACCTCAAATTGGCATCCAAATTTTGTTGAAAATCCTTTATAAGGTCATTTTTTATTGCCTTAGACCTCAAATTGGCATCCAATTTTTGTTAAAAATCCTTTATAAGGTCATTTTTTATGCCTTAGACCTCAAATTGGCATCCAATTTTTGTTGAAAATCCTTTATAAGGTCATTTTTGACACAATGCCTTAGACCTCAAATTGTCATCCAATTTTTGTTGAAAATCCTTTATAAGGTCATTTTTGACCAAGAAACAACAATCAATTTGAGCTTAGCCCAAAGCTAGCTCAAGTTAGACCCAAATTTAACCCATAAAAACAATCAATTTGAGCTTAGCCCAAAGCTAGCTCAAGTTAGACCCAAATTTGACCCTTAANTTGACCAAACACAACAATCAATTTGAGCTTAGCCCAAAGCTAGCTCAAGTGAGACTCAAATTTGACCCATAAGGGTTTAATTTAAATCTCAACCCAAA
>JXCR01145536.1:180601-197489 GCA_002079205.1 Phalaenopsis hybrid cultivar | reverse complement strand
AATGTTCCACCGGCTGTACAAGGATGGTACACGCGGGTTACAATGGCTTTTCCGCGGAATGTATGCCGGGATTACATCCTTTGTCGACAGCGGAGGTTACATTGGGCGTACACCGGGATTACAAGCGCTGTACATGGGGCGGACAGCGGAGGTTACATTGGGCGTACACCGGGATTACAAGCGCTGTACATGGGGCGGACAGCGGAGTTTACATTGGGATTACATGGGGCTTACACGCGCGGTACATGGGGCGGACAGCGGAGTTTACATGGGGATTACATGGGGCTTACACGCGCGGTACATGGGGTGGACAGCGGAGTTTACATCGGGATTACATGGGGCTTACAATGACGGGTCGGGTCGACGGGTCTCGCAGGGTAAAAAGTATATTTTTATAGCGGTGGGGCCGACTTAGCCGACGTGTCTTTCGGTGATTCGCTATCGCACGCAGCGCTGCGTGCGTCTTATGTACCCAAATTTTTTCCCGCATCTTGGCCTCGGATTGGGTGATATCTCTCCTGTTTTGTTCTCCTTCCTTGTTTTTACGCATGCCTGGAACTCCCAAGATCCACATCTGGAAGATTTGTTGGATTTTTTTGTTGTTTTTTCTGCTAGTTTTGGCTTTCGATTTCCAGATCGAGGGCTTTTTTCTGCAGGTTTTGGTTTTCTTGCTCTTCCTGTGTTTTTTCTGTTGGTGTTGTTTTCTTGCTTATATCCTGATTTGGGTTTACTTTTTTTTTTCTTTTTCCTTTCTGCTAGCTTTTCTGTTTTCCAGATCTGAGTTTTTCTTTGCCTTTGACGGGTTTTGTTCCTTTGAGGATTTGGTGTAGTTTTTATTTTTGTTTTTCTGTATGTGCCTTGGTGGATTTCTTTTGCTTCTTTCATTTTGATGGAAAAGACCTTCACGGAGGCTCTCTCAGGGGGCCATGCCGCTAAGGTTAGCGATATGTGCTTTTTTCCTCAAAAGTTTCATGATACTTTGACTTTGGGAAGTGATTATAATTTTATCCGAAAAACAGGAAATAGAAATGGTAAATTCGCTATGTTCGTTTTGGATGAAGAATCCAATATTCTTGTGTCTTCGGCTAGACATGTTCTTGTTGGGAAGTTTTTATTTGGGCATCCTAAGTTTGAGTTGATTCGTAGAGATTTTGATGATATGAAACTTATGAGGTTTTGGAAAATTAGTTTGCTAGATGGGCGTCATATCCTTATTCAGTTAGTGAACGATGAGGATTATACCCGTCTATTCTTGAGTAGAGTCATTAAATTTGTTGGTGCCCCCATGAAAATCTTGAAGTGGACAAAGGTTTTTGATCCTAAGGAGGAACCCCCTACACTCTCGATTTGGGTGCGTTTCCTGGGATTAAAGTTTCATTTGTTCAATCATGAGATTTTATTCTCCCTTGCTTCAACATATGGAAAACCTTTAAAGATGGATGGACCCACTTATCTCTTAAACAGACCTTCAGAGGCTCGTGTTTTGGTTGAGCAGGATATTACTCAACCCTTTTGTCACGAGATATGAATAGGGTCGGAATTTAAAGGTTATTGAAAAAAGTGATTTTAGAAAATCATACCCCTTATTGTTCACATTTTTCGTATGTTTGGGCATCTTCCTACACGATGCTATAAATTACATCCACATTTAAAAAAGAACACGTCTCCTCATTTCAAAGTTGTTGGGCACTCTATTGGGCCTGCTGAGCTCACAGAGCTTAATGAAGATACTAGGGTCTTTCAACAACCCCTTGAGCAACCTTTTGTTACTTTGAATATGGCTAGGCCTCTTATGAGTGATATTAGTAATGATGTTGAGAACCATTCTACTTTTGCCGTTGAAAATTTTGAAAATGTGGTTAATTCCCCGTCAATTATGCTCCAAAATCTGGCTCCGCTTTCTACTATTAATGTTAGTAATGATATTATAAATAACTCTCAATTTCTGGTTAAAAATGTTGACAATATTGAGATTGGGAAGGAAAAAATTTCTAGAGTTCCTGGTGATATTTGTGGAAGTGTTGAAAATGTTCCTAAAAAATCTACTAATATTCCTAATGTTGACGTTGCTTCAGAGAGGATGCTTTTAAACCATACTCCTAAAAGCTTAACTTCTTCTCTTAAAAAAGAGAGCATTGATCAACATCTTGATCGACATCTTGAAATAGAGAGCAATGATTGTTTGGAAAGTGGTTCTACTCTTTTTTAAAAAAATAATATGATGCAGGCTGAACTTTTTGCTGCTAAAAAAATATTAGATGAGGAATGTTTGGTTCAAAAGGCTAGCAAGAAAAAAAATAAAAGGAATAACGAGCTAATACATCTTGATAAAGATAATATTATTTTTGATGGAAGATCTCTCTCTGATGGTGACCAGGTCGGCACCTCTTCTAGATATTCTAGAAGGGGTTGTGCTAGACACAATGTTTAACATAATGTGTTGGAATATTTGGGGAGTCGGGGACCGTTCCTCCCTTAATAGATTAAAACACTTATGTAGGGTCCATAATTTTGCTATTTTTGCTGTTCTGGAGCCTCTCGTTTCCACTAACAAATATCAAATTCATAGAAGTTTTAAACGTTATAATTTCTTCTCTAATAAAAATAACAAAATTTGGATTTTTTGGAAGCATAATATTGATCTCACTATTTTTGAGGACAATGAACA
Source organism: Phalaenopsis hybrid cultivar (assembly GCA_002079205.1). Taxonomy (NCBI): domain Eukaryota; kingdom Viridiplantae; phylum Streptophyta; class Magnoliopsida; order Asparagales; family Orchidaceae; genus Phalaenopsis; species Phalaenopsis hybrid cultivar. The sequence goes on along the minus strand of JXCR01145536.1, from coordinate 194,821 downwards.
ATTTGTTTTACTTCATTTTAAGCATGATATTTATTTTGCTTGGGCCACTTATGCTAGTTCTCTTCTTCATGATAAATACCACCTTTGGCAGAAACTTACTATGATGGGGGACACTATTATTGATAATTGGTTGGTAAGGGGAGATTTCAATATGATTATGAGGTCTTCAGAAAGAAGAGGCGGGGGGAGATGCAACCTGTCACTTATCAGTCGTTTCTATGATAAAATTAATGAGGCGGGGTTATTTGATCTCAATTTTACCGGTCCTCCTTTTACTTGGAGACAGGGATCACTTGCTCAGAGGCTTGATCATTTCTTTGGCAATCAATATTTCCTTAATAATTTTCATGTCTCTAAAGTTAGCCATTTAAATCATGCTGTCTCTGATCATAATCCCCTTCTGTTATCGCTTGCTTTCACTTTTAAGCCTCCCACCTATCACTTTAAATTCCTTAACATCTGGACCACTCATGTGAATTTTTTGAATCTTGTGCAACAAATGTGGAATGTTGATTGTGTTAGAAATCCTTGGTTCATTTTGTGGTAGCTTCATAAAAAGGTCGCTGCGCATTTACGAAAGTGGAATTTAAATTTTTTCGGTAATGTTCACTTGAAGGTTAAGGAAACTCAAGCTCAAGTTGACAAGCTTGAGGAACAAGTTATTTGCACTCCTCTGCATGTGGATGCTTTAGCCACTGCCCATTCTAAACTCCTGGATGCTATCTCTTTAGAGCAAATTTTTCTTCAGCAAAAAGCTAATGATATCTATTTTTTCTCTGTGGATCGTAATACTAAATACTTTCATGCCTCCGTTAAGTAAAGGAAAAATATTAATACTATCCTTGAGATTTGTTCCCCCTCCGGCTCTTTTTATACTAAGGATAATGATATTGGTCAAAGTGCTGTTGATTATTTCACTGATCTCTTTATGACAAGCCCTCAGATTACTCCGGTCAATACTACTCTTTCTGATGAAGAATAGGAGTATGTTTCCTCTTTCTCCCTTTGTGAGGTCCCTAATGAGCAGGAAATTTTATGAGCTTTGAAGGACATTAATGCCAACAAATCTCCGGGATCGGATGGGTTTACTTCTTCCTTTTATGTTTCTTGTTGGGATGTTATTAAAAAGGAAGCAACCCTTGCTGTTCAAAGTTTATTTAGGGGAGAGGATCCCGAGAAGTATTTCACCTCTTTATGATTGTACTCATCCCTAAGAGTAACGATAAGTCCAGTTGGGATGAATTTCATCCTATTTCCCTCACCTCCGTCATTTTCAAAGTTCTAAGTAAACTGATGCTTTCTAGACTTCAACCTATGTTACCTAAGATAATCTCGCCTCATCAGTCTGCTTTTGTTAAAGGCCAAGAAATCACTTATAACATCTTACTTGCTCAAGAGCTTATTGAAGATCTTGATAAAAAGTGCAAGGGTGGTAATATGATCTTAAAGCTTGATATTAAAAAGGCCTTTGACACTATTAGTTGGGATTTCATCATTAACATTTTGCGAGCTCGTGGTTTCCGCTTTGATTTCATTTCCTTAATTCAACGGTGGCTTCAGAATAATCACTATAGTGTGTTGGTGAATGGTAACTCTTACGGCTTCTCTCCGCCCAGAGAGGCATCAAGCAAGGATACCCCTTATCACCTACCATTTTAATCAGTGCTTTTGATTATTTCTCTCGTCTTTTAAATAACATGCAGCTTAACAATTCGTACACTCATTTCCATCATAAGTCCACAGTTTTGGTTAGTCATCTTGCTTTTGCTGATGATGCTATTCTTTTCTCTAATGCCAGTAAATCTACCATCTAGGTGATGAGGGTTCTTGAGGAATTTCAACAAGCTTTTGGGTTACGATTTAACAAAGAAAAGTGTAATTTTTTTATTAGGAAGAATGTTAAAAGCTCTATTGCTTCTTGGGCTATTTCTTTCACTGACTTTCACTCCACTTCTCTTCCTCTCAAGTATCTTGGGGTCAACCTTTTGATGGGACGTATGAAGCAAACCCAATTAGATGAGGTGGTTGAAAGGATCAAAAATAAAATTGATGATTGGAGGAATATTTCTCTTTCTAATGGGGGTCGCCTCACCTTGCTGAAAAGTGTTCTTTTTAGTATTCCTTTTTATGCCTTACAAATTCTTAATCTCAAGAAGAGCACTCAAATTTCTCTTGAGAGAATTTACAATCAGTTCCTCTGGTAAGGTAGCTATTCTAATAAGCATTGGACTTCTTTTCATAAAGTTTGCAAGCCTATTTCTGCTGGAGGGTTAGGGCTTAAAAGTCTTAATCAAATCTCTAATATTAAAATGTGCAAGCTTTGGTTTAAATTTCACTCCAATGATTCGTTATGGGCTTAATTCCTTTATCATAAATGTTGCGCTTATCAACATCCAACTGTTGTTCAATGGAAAGCTGGTGACTCTAAAATTTGGAAAGTCATTCCTAAAGCGAGATCTCTGGCTCAAAATTTTATTTTTCGGGATGTTGGTGATGACAATATCTCGGTTTGGCATGATCAATGGGGTTTGGGTGACAATCTCACATTGCCACAAGGTATCCCGTAAGACTTAATTATTTCGGATCTTCGACATCAAGGTAATTGGGATGTCAATAAATTAAATACTCTTTTTGGAGCTCACGAGGCGGCTATGATAACTAAACTTCCTATAAAGAATACTATGAAGGACTCTCCTTTATGGAAAACTACTGCTATTATTTCCCCTAACAAAATCCTTTATTCTAATATTTATCCCTACAATACTTGGAGGTGGAGTAATGCTATTTGGAACAAATTAATCTCTCCCTCTATCTTGTTTTTCTTATGGAGATTTTTTCTAAATTTTTTGCCTTTGGATGATATTTTGAAGCTTAAAGTGTTGAAAATGGAGTCTCAATCTTATTTATGTAAAAAGGACTCAGAAACTTATGCACATATTTTTTTTTTATGTCATTTTACTGCTGATATTTAGAACAGTTTGGGTAACCACTTCAATTTAAAATGGCCAGTCTCTTCTTTTATTGAAGATTGTCTTTATACTTGGTTCCGTGGATAAAAATCTACGGTATCCTCGTGTTTCTTTGGTTCATCTGGGTGGCGAGAAATGAGGCTAAGTATGATAACAATTTGTCAGCTCCTTATATTATTGTCTCTAATATCTTGGCTCACTTAAAATGGGCAAGTCATTTCATATCTTTACCGGGGGATATTATGTAGTCTAAAGTGGGTAGGATGACCATCTTCAGATGGCAACCGCCACCTACAGACTGGGTTAAATTTAATATGGATGGAAGTTGGATCTCTAATGCGGAGGGTGTGGGAGGGGTTTCAAAGAATCATTTTGGATAGTGTTTATATTATTTTGCTTCTCCGATTTGCGCCGCCTCTCCTTTGGAGGCTGAAAGTTGGGCTTTCCTTTTAGCCATGTAGATTGTGGCTCGTCTTAATTTTACTAAAATCATTTTTGAGACGGATTCTCAATCATTTATGAATGAGTTCTAAAATACCACTACGCCTTGGTGGGATTTGCTTGCCAATATGAATAGAATTTGTGATTATATTAACTGATACAAATTAATTTTTCATTTGTCTTTCATTTACGGAGAGGGTTAACTCCCCGACTAATTGGTTAGCTCATTTAGCCAGAAACTCTAGTAATATTTGCTGCGGCACTTTACCCATGCCACATCTTCGCACTCTTCTGAATGGTGATCTGCTTGATTCTCCATATCTTTGATGCTAACGCTTTGGTTTGCTATAGTTTTGAGAGGTATAGCTTGTATTTGGCTCACCTTATGGCTCCTTTTTTGTTTTTGGTTTGGCTTGGCATGTTAAGTTATGCTTTATATGTTTTACATTTATACCACCATCATTTATTTTGGCTATGGCTATTTTGCTGGAAGATGGTTTATTTTTTCTTCAAGTATACGATCTCAAGATTTAACTTATTTGGCTCCCATGCATTTTGTTGGCTTACCATATCACTAATATTGTTGGAGACGATTTTCTTGGTCTTCTACAATGGATGTAGGAAGTATAAACTATAAGCTAACTCTTCTTCAAGGATTAATGTTTTCTTAGTTTAACCAATTACTAATCTACAGATTTACTTTGCTGATCCTTTCACGACACAGTGTGAGGTTTTTTTGGCTGCACGTGATCTTTTATATGATTGAAACGTCTTCCAAACTGTGTAATCTACTCTTTGACGTGGGAAAAGGATCTTTTGAAGTTGTTCGTAGCATATCTTTTTTGGGTCAATTATATTTTGGGTCTCATGTATCGTTCTTTTTTTACTTACTTTTTGTGTCGCATTGTACTGTGAATTTTGGAACCCTCTAGGTCTTAAAATATTTTTTTTCCTTTTAGTTGGGGATCCACTATCCCTCCCATATTTTGTAATCTTTTTTTGAGTATTAACGCGTAAGGAGCCACGAGTCGCTCTCTTATTAATACACACACGCACACATACATATACATACAACATAATGAAAATATATTTTCTGATGAAACTACTACTTTTGATTGCTAAGTAAACTCGACATGCATGAAAAATTAAAGAACTTTTGGATGATGCCCTATAAAGGTCCACTTGATAATCATTTTGTTTGAGACCAAAAATTGCCCTCCTTAGATTTACTTGGTTGGTAGTTGATCCCGATGTTCTTTATATATGTTAATACGATGTATGCCATTATATTCTTAATTTTCCTTAATTATAATTCTTACTTTGCAAATGCGCCAAAAACTTGATCCCGAGCAACAGTTAGGCACCTACTTGACTTTTAAGCAAATAATAATACAATTATTATATTTAATATGGGATATTACGTGAGTATACGTATCTTTATCAAATAATATAATATCAAACCCACAGAGAAAACTATAATATGCAACTACAAAACATGAGAAATTAGATAACAAATTTTGCTTAGCAAAATATTCTTACTTAAACTCTAGATGTTATAATAGGAATAAAAGTTTGATGCTTTCTGTAATTTTAGATAATTAAAAATAAAGTAAGCAACTAATTAACTTAACTAGATATTTGCAAGATGAAAACAATATAAATAAAATAATGTTTTCCTTATCATGAATCAGTAACAAGTATATGAATTATGTTATGGATATATTCAAATTATGTTGTGCTAAACAAGAGCAATAATATTCCTTACCCTTACTAGAGATGTCATAAAGAACATTGGCTAATTTACAGTTTGAATATTCTTGAAGACGGGTTAGATTTAGAAGATACTAGCTCTCACTCTAGAGTTCTCTCTTCTCCCTCCACCTGAGGGCTAACATCTTGTATCAAAACCTAAAACTATAAATCAAATTGGGGGCTTTAGCTAGTCACTCTAAAGTCCTCTAATTCTACACCCATTAAAAATTTATTTCTCTATTTATTTGCACTCAACCCCATGAACTACATTCTCATCCATGAAATTAAATGTGATTCTTACCATTGTTGACTGAGACAATACCATCTCAGATATTACATGTTCTTATAATAGGTATTAACATCTTAATTTGCCAAATCAAGAAGTAAATGAAGTAAAAATTTAAAATTGTCACAACTTCCAACATTAGAGACTAATACTTCAGACAACTTCCATCCAATACTTAATCACTTATCATTTTGAGGAAAATGATAAAGAATACTACTCAGAATTCATGGAGAAAACATAACCACACTTATGTTTGAAAGTAGAAATCATGCACACAAATAAGAAATCTAAATTAAAATCAAAATTAGTCACAAAAATAAAAAGTTATATCAAATCCTCTCCACCAAAGTCTTGAAGTTCCTTTGAATCTCTTCCTTCACTTACAATACAAACTAAAACTTAAAATGAAAAGAAACGTGGAGGCGGCGGCATTGGCGTGTGGTGGTTGGCTCTGGATGGATTCTCGTAGATGATGATGATTTCTTCAATCCAAGTTTTATTTTATAATTTTTCAAAAGGTGCCTTCGTGTCTCTTCAAAATGTGTCCACATTCAACGAATCTTCTAGAAGTTGCCTCCTTTCAAAAGCCAATTGAATGAATTTTGGTTTCCATTAACTATTTCCCATGATTTCACCAAGGGTTGCTTGAACCACCTCTTCAAAAATTAGTCTAAATACATTGAATCATCAAGTAACTACTTCTGGTGCTTAAGTGCGAGGTACTTGGCGCTTAGGTGATACACCTAAAATATATAATCTTTATCTACATATTTTTATACCTATTTTGGAGATATTATGATTTAATAAAATGTATTTGTATATTTTTATTTCAAGTACAATCAAATGGATTAAAAATGGTAAAATGAGTGGAAATGATCAAATTTGGAGCAACAATGTAGAAGGTACAAAAATGAATTAGGGCGCACAAGCACCAGTTAAATAGAGAGAGTCACAGCTAAGCGATAGAAGTAGTTATTTGATGATTTATTAATTTTGGACAAATTTTCGAAGAGGTTTTTGAAGCAACCCTTGGTAAAACTGTAGGAAATAGTTAATGGACACAAAAATTCATTCAGTTGGCTTTTGAAAGGAGGCAAACTCAAGAAGATTTATTGAATGAGGACACATTTTGAAGAGACACCAAGAGACCTTTTAGATTTTTATAAAAGAAGACTTGGATCATCCAAGGCCAAGAATCATCCATCCATCTAGATTGACCAATGCCAACCACCACATACGCCAACGCCGCTGCCCATCACCGCCCACCTTTTCTTTTTTATTTTGAGTGTATTTTGTATTGTGAGTGAATGAAGATATTCAAAGGAACCTCAAGACATTTTATGGATAAGAATTTGAGATCAGTTTTTATATTTGTGACTACATTTGGTTTTAATTTAGACTTCTTATTTGTGAGCATGATTTCTACTTTTAAACTCAAGTGTGGTTGTGTTTTCTCCATGAATTCTGAGTAGCTTTCATTATCCTTTTCCTTAAAATGATAAGTGATTAAGTAATGGAAGGAAGTTGTGTGATATTAGACTTTAATGTTGGAAGAAGTTATGATGATTCTAAGCTTTTTACTTCATTTACTTCTTGATTTGACCAATTAAGATGTTAATACCTGTTGTGAGAACAAGTAAGATCTGAGATGATATTATCTCAGTCAACAAATGGTGAGAATCACATTTAATTTCATGGATTAGAATGTAGTTCATGGGGTTGAGTGCAAATAAATAGGGAAATAAACTTTAAAGGGTGTAGATTTAGATGACTTTAGAGTGATAGGCTAAAGTTCCCAATTTGATTTATAGTTTTAGATTTTGATATGAGATGTTAGCCCCTAAGTGGAGGGAGAAGAAGGAACTATAGAGTGAGAGCTAGTATCTTCCTTACCTAACCCGTCTTCAAGGCTATTCAAATTATAGATTATCCAATGTTCTTTATAACATCTCTAGTAAGGGTAAAGAATATTATTGCTCATATTTGACACAACATAATTAGAATACATCCACAACAAAATTCTTATACTTGATACTGATTCATGATAAGAAAAAAAATATTTTATTTATATTGCATTCATCTTGCAACTATCTAGTTAAGTTATTTAGCTGTTAACTTTATTTTCAATTATCAAAAAAATACCAAAAAAATTAAACTTTCATTCCTATTTTAACATCTAGAGTTTAAGTAAGAATATTTTGTTGAGTGAAATTTTGTTATCTAATTTCTCCTATTTTATAAAGTGCATATTATATTTCCCTTGTGAGTTGCATATTGGGGGCTTAATCAAAAAGTCATATATTACTTGATAGTGATACGTATACTTGCGTAGTATCCCATATTAAAGATTATAACTATATTCTTACTTGCTTTAAAATTAAGAATTTACTTAGCTTTTGCTTGGGATCAAGTTTTTTTTTGTTGCAAGTTAAGAATTATAAATAAAGAAATTAAGCATATAATCACAAACATTGTATTGACATCTTTAAAGAGAATATGGATCAAGTTTTTGGCGCCGCCGCTAGAGAAAATTAACGAGAATTGCAAAATTTTTAAAGAGATTTTTAGAAGGCAAAGTTTTTATTTTTATAAAATCTTATTTAAATTTTTAGACTTATTATAGGAATATTGTAGTGTTGTTTTTGTATAAAATTATTTTTGTGTGTTTTCATTTAATTTTATGTGTTTTATAGACAATTCTGAATTAGAAAAAACTATTAGAAAAATTTAGAAATTAAAAATTACATAAAAAAAAATAAAAAATTTCAAGAGATGGTAAATCAAAATAATCAAAATCCTGAAGAGCTTAGACCTTTAAGAGATTATGCAAACCTTATGATGGATGAACTTCATTGTAGTATTTAAAAGTCAGTTGTAGTAGCTAATTCATTTGAACTTAAACCCACTATTGTCTAAATGATATCAAATAATCAATTTAGGGGACTGATACTCCAAAAATATATGCATTTTTAGACCAATATTTTATACTTATTTTTGGTGATATTGAACCTTAATGGAATGTATTTTAATGTGTTTTTGCAAGTTATTGATTTTTAGGACTTAAAGCAAAAAAGGAAGCAAAAATAATGGAATTTGGAGTCAAGATGACGTTTTTAAAGAAGTACTCAGCGCCGACTGCGTCAAGGATAACGTCGACGGGGCAGAACAGCAGAACAACTGAAATTTTTACTTAGCGCCGATGGAGCGAAGGCTGTTTAGCCCCCATTTCTAGAAGATTCGATGTATTTGGGATAATTTTTGAAAAGTTTTTGGAGGCACCTCTTGGAGAACCGACCTTGGGCTTTATTTGGGGCCGAAATTCATCAGGAAAGGGACTCCTTTTCACTCCAAAATGTTCCACCACGCTCCATTTTTGCCATTCTTCATAATCCATCTTCATTCCACCACCATATTGGAGTCCATTAGTAATTTTTTTTTATAGTTTATAGTTTTTGTGGTGAAATTTAGTGTGAAACTTTCTATAAGAGTGTTGGAGAAGGAGAAAAGTGAGAGATATCTTCTTCCTGCATTTCTAAGGAAAGGCTATAAGGGATTTGCTTTGAGAAACAATTTTAGATAAGTTTTATTTGTTTATTAGTGCTGTATGAACTTTCTTTTATATATTAAATTTGTGTTTTGTTGTGTCTTTCTCATGAAATCTGATTAGTTTCCTTTATTTTTCTCCACTTTCTTTTATATATGAAATTTGTGTTTTTTTGTATCTTTATCATGAAGTCTGAGTAGTTTACTTTATCTTTCTCCCTACTCTAAAATTTGTGTTTTGTCATATCTTTCTCATGAAGTCTGAGTAGTTCCCTCTATCTTTCCCTCTACTATGAGATATGAGAAATGAAGAGATAATATGATGTGCCAATATTAAAATATAAAATAAATTGTGATGATTTTTCTACTCCGAACTTAATTTACATTTTGATATGATCGATTGAATTGTTAAAATATGTTGTGAAACATATGATCTGGGAAATGGAGTATGAGTTATACAACAGGTGAGGATCACATTTATTTTCATGAAAAAGAAATTCGTTCATGGAATTAAGTACAAATAAATAGAAAAATATTTTTTTTTGGGTGTAGAATTGGAGAAACTTTAGGGTGACAGACTAAAATTCCCAATTCGGTCTTAGTATTTAAAAAATAAAGTGAGAGTTAGCCTTCAGGTGAAGGGAAGTGGGAGATCTAGAGTGGGAGTCGGTATCCTCCTAGCCTAGTGATCCCTGGATACTTAATGCTTATGCACAGTATAACAATAGTCCAGATGATATTTTTCACTTATATTTTCTTGTTTTGTAAAAAAACCAAAAACTTGATCTTGAAAAAAATAAGAATTTAACTTTTTAATTTATATATATTTATATTGTGATACTATGCAAGTATACGTATCATTATCAAGTAATATATGATTTAATTAAGACCTGAATACCGAACCCACAGAGAAGATTATGCAATATGCACTTTTTAGAAAGTTTTTCTATTTTTAAAAAGATTTTTGGTATTTAAACTAAAAATGATTTTTGTAGGAATTTAAAATTTAAATATTTTTGGTATTTTTGATACTTTAACGAAACAGTAAAAACTAAAAAGATAACTAAAGTTTTTGTAGAAGAAAAATATTTAATATGAAAATATCTTTCTTCTTATCATGAATCAGTAATAAGCATAAGAATTCTGTTGTAGAAGTATGCAAATTGTGTTGTGCCAAATAGGAGCAATAATATTCTTTACTCTTACTAGAGATGCTATGAAGAACATTGGCTAATTTAAAGTTTGAATAGTTCTGAAGACCGGCTTGGCAAGGAAGATACTAGCACTCACTCTAGAGTTCCCTCGATTCCCTCCAATTAGGGGCTAACATTCTCTTATCAAAACTTAAAACAATAAACCAAGTTGGGGGCTTTAATCTGTCACTTTAAAGTACTCTAACTCTACACCCATCAATGAATATTTCCCTATTTATTTGCACCCAATCATATGAACTATATTCTCATTCATACAACCTCATGTGATTCTTTTCAATTGTTGATTGAGACAATACCAGCCTGGTTCTTACATTTTCTCCTAGCAAATTTTAACATCTCAATTGACCAAATCAAGAAGTAAATGAAGTGCATAAATTTAATTCATCACAACTTCTTCCAACATTAAAGATCATTACTCTCCACAGATTCCATCCAAAACTTAAGTATCATTTTAAGAAGAAAGATAAAGAAAACTACTTAGAATCCATGGAGAAAACAAAACCACATTTTAGTTTAAAAGAAGAAATCATTGTCAAACCAACAACAAGTCTCAATTAAAACCAAAAGTAGTAGTTTAAAAGTAGAAATCATTGTCAAACTAACAACAAGTCTCAATTAAAACCAAAAGTAGTCCAAAAGAACTCAGAATCCATGGAGAAAACAAAACCACACTTTAGTTTAAAAGTAGAAATCATTGTCAAATCTCATAATCCATGGAGAAAATAAAATCACACTTTAGTTTAAAAGTAGAAATCATTGTCAAACCAATATTTATGGAGAAAATAAAACCACACTTTAGTTTAAAAGAAGAAATTATTGTCAAACCAACAATATTGTATGGAGAAAACAAAACCATACTTTAGTTTAAAAGTAGAAATCATTGTCAAACCAACAATACATTCCAAAAGTAGTCTAAAACAAAAAGATAAAAACTTATCTCAAGTCCTCCACAAAACTCTTGAAATTCCTTTGAATCTCTTCTCTTTCACAATCATTCAAAACAAAATAACAAAAAAGATAAAATAAATAAAAAATGGTTCTTAAAAATCTCTCCGAATTAACTCCCCAGAAAAGAACTTTCAAAACTTGCCAATATTTTCAGGACTCACACTTTTTCGGACCTTTTGAGGACTCTTTTCTAAGTCCTCTCTTCTTTGTTTTACTGTTTTCCTAGAGGTGCCTTGGGATCTCTTCAAAATGTGTCTTGATTCAATGTATTTGCCCAATAGATGCATCCTTTCGTGATAATTTTCGTCTATAGTGGTTATAATCACCTATTAAGCCAATGAGTGCCTCAAAAACCTCTTTGAAATTCATGAAAACCAATTTTAATCGTCTAGTAACTACCACTGGCATTTGAGCACAGTGTCTTGGCGCATAGGCGCAACCTTCTCTGTTTGACCGGTGTTAAAGCGCCGGATCTTGCGCTTAGGTGCCAAAACTCTTTTGCACAATTTTTCACCTTTTTGCTCCAAATTTGATCATTTTTCACTTCTTTAAGAATTTTTTCCATTTTTACTTGTATCTGCAAGAAAAACATAAAAATACCTTCCATTAAAGCGCAATATCTCAAAAATAGGTATAAAAATGTGTCTAGAAACACTATATATTTTAGGTGTATCACCTAGTCACAGATTTAGTGACTAAACCTAAAATTAGCAAATGATTTTTTATGCACTATATCGGGGTAGAGAATTATAATTGCTATTATTTGACACAACAAATAATATAAACATTATCTCGTCTCATTTCACCAGAACCTCATTATAGTGAGAATGATGCTTTTTCACATAAGAAATCTTCATTACATAAACATAGTTATTAGATTAGTATTTACTTTTTAAACTTTGAATTTTTATTTTGCTAATAGTTAAGTACTTTAGTTTTGATAACATCTTAACATTCAAAATTAGTGACAGTGATTTCGTTTGATTTTCTGTTAATTTTCTAGTAAAACTTATCATTGTTAATTTACACATTCCTCGTGCGATTGATATTTGAGGCTTAAATAGAAAGTCCGTTATTACTTGATAACGATGCGCATACTTGCGTAGAATCTCATTATTAATTGCATATAATTATATATATTCTACACAACTTTTTTTTCATACAAGGATCGAGTTTTTGGCGCTGTAGTGGTGTCAACTTCATAAATCCTTACATATAAAAAATTGGGATCAGGGACCACCAATTGAAGATCCAAATTTACAACTTGCCAATTCTCTAAAATTATGTAATATATTTAAATATGATGGTGTATCAGATGATGCTATAAGACTTAGACTTTTTTTTTTCTCACTGAAAGATAAGGCTAAGTATGATTACATTCGTTAGCGCCTAGATCTATCAGAACTTGGAGTGATTTAGTGTAGAAATTCCTTGCTAAATATTTTTCACCATAAAAAATTGCAAAGTTTAGAAATGATATTTCATCTTTTTGTCAGTTTGAAGGGGAATCTATTTATGAAGCATGGTAACAATTTAAAGAACTACTGAGAGCGTGTTCACACCAAGTTATATGACCAAAGANGCTTATTACTCCACATAAGCATGTGACCAAAGAAAAATATGATGAGATTTTCATACCTATTTTATATTAATATTGATGATATTATACTTTAAAGAAAAGTATTTTTGATGTTTTGTTGCAAGAATGATGAATTAGGGTCATTGGAGCAAAAAGATGCAAAAAGGAGCAAATTTGGAGCGAAATGAATCAAAATGTCAAGATTTGAACTAGGGCGCCGACGGCAAGCCCAACGGCGCCGACGATAGACTTTTCGTGAGACCCTAGAGTTAATTCACTTAGAAGGCTTGCCGATGGCGCCCTCGAGGCCGCCGACGGCGAGCTCGGCAGTTATGTTCAACAAAACATTGGATGAGGACAAATTTTGGAGGGGTGCTAAGGCAACTCTTGGGAATACTCATCCACAAATTTAAAAGAAGATTTTGGCCGAAATGGAAGAGGAGTTTCAGGAGTTGGAAGGTTAGAACAATTGGTAGTGTGTAGAGAGTCTAAATTGTGAGGAATTCTTCGAGAGATTGTAAGAGTAGAGGGAAAGTGAGAGATTTCTTTCTTCTTGCCGCTTCAAAGAGGAAANTGAGTTTTGGCTCAGTCTTAGGGTCCAACTAATGGCTGTGGAGTCATTAATTTGATGGCTTTGGGGTGGTTAAACTACATTTAGTGCATGGGTTCAAGTGGGTGTAAATGACCAAAACTTGGGTTTGGGTTAGGCTAGTGACCAAAAGAAAATATGTTGAGATTTTCATACCTCCTTTATACTCTTTTTAATGATATTTCACTTTAAAGAAAGGTATTTTTGATGTTTTGTTGCAGGAATGATGAATTAGGTTCAACGGACCAGAAAGATGCAAAAAGGACTAAAATGTGGAGAATTGAACTAGGGCGCCGACGGTGCCCTAGAGGCCGCCGACAGTGACATTTTCCCGAGGCTACAGGACAAATTCTCTAGAAGGCCACCGACGGCGGGATCGACTGTTATGTGACATGTACAATGGATAAGGCTGAATTTTGGAGGGGTGCGTAAGCAACTCTTAAGAAAACTCATTGACATCTTTCAAGAGAACATTTTGGCCGAAAATAGGAGGAGGAGGAGGAGACTTTTGGAGCCATGGAGGTTAGATAGGTTCCATTAGTGTTTAGAGAGCTTGCTAGAGCGTGTAATTGTGAGGAATTCTTCAGGAAATTGTAAGAGTGGAGAGAAAGTGAGAGATTTCTTCCTCCTCGCTACTTCAAAGACAAATTTTTTCTTCTGTAAAGAAAGGAAGAGATTCAAAAGAACTTTGAGGAGTGTTCTTGGGGAGAAATTTAGAGATAAGTTATTTACTTGTTATAGTTTGTATGACTTTGATTTTATTTATGAATTTTAAGTTGTGTTGTGCTTTCCCTNTTTACTTTCAATCTGGCCAATTGATTTGTTAAAATATGTAGAGTTTTACAACTAAAGTGAAGATTAAATCCAAGATTTAGGGAGGTCAAAGTCTTTGAAAGTTG
>JXCR01145536.1:157919-179931 GCA_002079205.1 Phalaenopsis hybrid cultivar | reverse complement strand
TGAGGGGAACGTGGGAGCTCCGAAGTGAGAGCCGGTATCCTCCCAGCCTAGCCGCAGATTCAGTAAACAAGCGTAGGATTAGTTAATGTTCTTTATGCTTGAACCAAAGGGTAAAGAATATGTATACTCCTATTTGATACAATACAAATTAAACTAATTCACTTATCCATTCACTATAATTTCTTGACAAGGAGAAGGATGATTTCTTATATATTGAATATCACAGTCCATTCACTATAATTTCTTGACAAGGAGAAGGATGTTTTCTTATATATTGAATATCACATTAAAAACCTCATTAGTATAATTATTTATTTAAGAGTTATTAAAATTACATATTTATTTCAAAATCTTATTAGTGATAGATAAGCAAATTGAATTTCATTATTGCGATTGAGTATTGCTTTTCTAAAATCTTAGTTCGTAGTTCTAATATTACTCCCCTCGATATCTAGGACTCCATTAGAGCCCTATATTACTTGAGCGATATGTATACTTGCGTTGACAATATCTAGGACTCCATTAGAGCCCTATATTACTTGAGCGATACGTATACTTGCGTTGATAAGTGTGACTTCACAATTATTGAATATCTTATACATCCATCTTTATCAAATCTATAACTGTTATTAAGTTTTGGTGCAGTTGCTGAGGAATTAAATCTTTTAGCAGCAATATTAAATACTTATATGTTTAAGCATATATAAAGTCGATGTCATTATACCATATTGGTTAATAATTCAAACCTTTTACAATGGATTAGCCAGATCTCATAGATCTATTATTGATGTCGCTGCTTGTGGTTCATTGATGTCAAAACCATTTAATGATGCTTATGCTTTAATTGAAGAGATGATTAATAATATTTTTTAAGGGCTTTTTGAAAGGGTAAATCCTAAGAAATTAGTTTGTATTCATGATTCTGATGCTTTTACAATGTTAGCAAATCAAGTTGCTACAATTTCAAGGAAGTTAGACCAATTTAGAATGAGTTTTTCTCAACCAATTGTAATAATTGAAGAGAATTCATTAGGTTAAATGGTAGATTCTGTAGCATCATTAAAAACTTTGAATGTCAAAAATAATAAGCAGAATAACTCATATTCAAACTATTATAACCCAAGTAAGAAGAACCATCCCAACTTTAACTGAAAGAATACTTTGGGTGGTAATAATCAACAATGGGTGAACAATCAAGTAAGCCCATGGGGAAACTAAAACAACCATGGGAATAATAACTATATACCTACTTATCCTCCAAGTTTTAATAGTAATCCAATATTTAAGGAAAAAAAGTTGTATATTGAAGATGTGTTGTTACAAATGGGAAATTAGTTACAAAGTCAAGGAGCTAAAATTAGAAATATTGAGAATCAAAATGAACAAGTAGCTAATTTATTAAGTAATAGATCCCAATGAACACTTCATAGTAATACTGAAGTAAATCCAAAATACCAGAATAAAGAGTAGAAATGGAAGAGAATTAGAAGGTAGAGTTCAAAAAGAGACTGAATTAGAGAGAAAATATATTGAAGAGCTTGAAGAGGATGCTCCGAAAGGTTTAGATAGACCTATTTCTCCACTTAAAGTTGACATGGAAAAACCACCACCTCCATTTCCTCAGAGGCTCCGTCAACAGAAGTTGAATAAACAATTTTCAAAATTTATTAAAATTTTTAACAAGCTTACATTTAATATTCCATTTGTTGAAGCTTTAGAACAAATGCCATGCTATTTAAAGTTTATGAAGGATATTCTTAACAGGAAATGGAAGTTCTAAGATAACAAGACTATTGCACTTTGTGAGGAGTGTAGTGTTATAATTCAGAAAAAGCTTTCTGAAAAGTTTAAAGATCCTGGTAGCTTCATAATTCCATGTACAATAAGAGACGGATTTTATGGGAAAGCTTTATGTGATTTAGGTGCACACATTAATATTATGTCATTATCAATATTAAAAGATTGGGATTAGGAGAAATATCTCATACTACTGTAACTTTGTAGTTAGTAGACCATTCAATAACATATCCTAACGGAGTTATAGAAGATGTCTTAGTGAAAGTGAATCAATGTTATCTTTCCTGTTTATTTTATTATGCTAGATATGGAGGAAGATAAGGAGATACCTATCATTTTGGGGAGACCTTTCCTAGCTACAGGAAGAACAATGATAGATGTGTAGAAAGGGGAATTAACTATGTGCATCAATGATAAGACAGTTATGTTTAATATTTTGAAATCAATGAAATATCCTGCAAAAGATAAGGATGATGAATGCTATAGAATGGATGTGATAAGATATCTAAGTGAATGACATTTTAAAACAAATTATGAAGAAAAATCTGAAATGAAAGAGTTGGAACATGAGCAAGAAGAGGAATTAGGTCAATGTGAAGATTTTTATAAGGAAGAATCAAACTATGTTTAAGAAAGTATTGAAGTTTTGGACATGACAGAAAAATATACATCTTTTTGTCCATCAATTGAAAAACCTCCTGAGCTTGAGTTGAAGTTACTTCTTGGACATTTGAAGTATGCCTTTTTAGGTGATCGCTAATTTACCTTACCCAACAAGTGTGAAGGAAATTTGGAGTTTTTCAGGACATGCTGGATTCTACAGGCGATACATTAAAAACATTTCAAAAATTACTAAGCCACTATGCCATTTACTTGAAAAAGCTGTAATTTATAATTTTGATAAGGAGTGCCTAAGTGCTTTTAAATTATTAAAAGAAAAATTAGTCACTGCACCAATTATTTTTTCACTAAATTGGAAAAAACCCGTTGAATCAATATGTGATGCAAGTGATTATGCTATTGGAGCTATTTTAGGAAAAAAGCATGATAAGATTTTCAAAGAAATCTACTATGCTAGTAGAACTCTTAATGAAGCTCAAATTAATTATGCCTTAACTAAGAAAGAGCTATTAGTAGTAGTATATGCTTTTGATAAATTCAGATCATACTTAATTGAAACTAAATGTAATGTACATACTGACCATTCTGCTATTAAGTATTTAATGAAAAAGAAGAATGCAACACCATGACTTATAAGATGGATTCTTCTTTTGCAAGAATTTGACTTTGAGATGGTAGATAGGAAGGGAGCTGAGAATCAAATTGCTGATCATTTGTCAAGGCTTGAATTAGAAAAACCACTCTGTTTTAAAAAATAATTTAATGAACATTTTTCAGATGAAGAATTGTTTAGTGTTAATGAGTGATGTGTTCCATGGTATGCTGACATTGTGAACTTTATTATTAGTGATATTCTACGCTATGGAATGACATACCAACATTTGGGGAAATTTTTATCTGAAATTAAGACTTATTTTTGGAATCACCCATTTTTATATAAGAAAGGAAATGATCTTATTATTCGAAGATGTGTGCCGTTAGAAGAAACTTATGAAATTATCCAAAAAATTTATAATTATGATTTTGGGGGACATTTTGGTGTTGATAAAACAACATACAAAATTTTGCAATATGGATTTTATTGACCTACAATCTTTAGAGATGTTAATGCTTATATCAAAACTTGTGATCGATGTCAACGAGCAGGTAATATTTCTAGGAGAAATGAGATGTCCCTCAATTATGTGTTAGAAATTTAGATATTTGATGTTTGGGGATTAGATTTCATCGGACTATTTATACCATCTTTCGGAAATTTATATATATTGTTAAGAATAGACTATGTATCCAAATGGATAGAAGCTGTTGCTTTACCTTGATGTGATGCTCAAAGTGTTTAAAATTTTTAAGAACGAATGTATTTGTATATTTGGGTTGCTGAGAGTTATCATAACCGACGGGGGAAGTCATTTCAGAAATGCAATGATGGAGAAATTATTAAAGAAATATCATATCAACCATTGAATTGTTACTGCTTATCATCCTGAGATAAGTTGTTTGACTGAATTATCCAATCGTGAAATTAAAAGAGTATTGGAAAAATCTATGAATTAAAAAAGAAGGATTGGTCAGTCAAACTTGATTATGCTTTGTGGGCTTATAGGACTGCATACGTGCGACCTCACTTTTGGTTGAGGACTAGTTTCCTCCTTAGTAGCTGATACACCTAAAATATATAGTGTTTTTAGACATATTTTTATACCTATTTTAAAGATATTGAACTTTAATGGAAGGTATTTGTATGTTTTTCTTTCAGGTACAAGCAAAAAGGTGAAAAATGCTAAAAGGAGTGAAAATGATCAAATTTGGAGAAAAAAATGTGAAAATTGTGCTAAAGTGTTTTGGCGCCTAAGCTCCAGATCCGACACTTAAGCGCTAGTGAAACAGAGCAGGCCGTGCCTAAGTGCCAGAGGCCCCACACTTAAGCGCCAGAGGCAGTTATATGACTGTTTACTTCATTTTGCCGAATTTTGAAGGCACATTTGAGGCACCTATTGGCTAAAAAGGGTGGTTATGACCACTAGAAACGAAAATATGGTTAGAAGACTTGTGAAAGGAGGCATCCTTTGGAGAATTCATTGAATTTAGAAAAATTTTAAAGAGTTACCAAGGCATCTTTTAGAGATTTATAAAAGAAGGAAGTTGAGACTTTTTGAAGTGTGCTTGAAGATTCGAAAAAGTTTTGGAAAGGGGGAGTTTTGAGAAGTTATAGAGATAGTTTGGCTATATTTTCAGGCACCACAAACTTACTTTATCCTATTTATTTTTAGTTTTATTATAAGAGTCAAGACTGTTGTAAAATATAAGAGATTTAAAGGAACTTCAAGAGTTTGGCGGAAGATTTGAGATAAGTTTTTATCTTTTGTTTTTAAACTACTATTGGTTTTAATCCAGACTTCTTGGTTTGACAATGATTTCTACTTTTAAACTAAAGTGTGATTTTGTTTTCTCCATGGATTCTGAGTAGTTTTCTTTTTATTTCTCCTTAAAATGATAAGTAATTAAAATGTTGGATGAACGTTGTGGAGTATTAATCTTTAATGTTGGAAGAAGTTATGATGATTTAATTCCAAGCACTTCATTTACTTCTTGATTTAGCATATCTAAATGTTAAAATTTGTTGTGAGAACATGTAAGAACCGGGCTGGTATTGTCTTAGTCAACAATTAATGTTAAAATTTGTTGTGAAAACATGTAAGAACCGGGCTGGTATTGTCTCAGTCAACAATTGGAAATAGTCACATGAGGTTGAATGAATGAGAATGTAATTCTTATGATTTAGTACAAATAAATAGGAAAATAATCTTTGAAGGGTATACAGTTAGCAAACTTTAAAGTGACAGGTTAAAGCCCCCAACTTTGTTTATTGTTTTAGGTTCTAATTCGAGATGTTAGCCCCTAGGTAGAGGGAATCGTGGGAACTCTAGAGTGAGAGCTAGTATCCTCCTTACCTGGCCGGTCTTCATAACTATTCAAACTTTAAATTAGCGAATGTTCTTTATAACATCTCTAGTAAGAGTAAAGAATATTATTGCTCCTATTTGGCACAACACAATTTGCATACTTTCACAACAGAATTCCTATACTTATTACTGATTCATTACGAGGAGAAAGATATTTTCATATTCAGTGCTTTTCTTTTACATAAACTCAAGTTATTTTTAGAAGTTGTTACTATTTTGTCAAAATATCAAAAATACCGAAAAGATTTGAATTTTAATTACTATAAAAATATCTATAGTTTAAGTAATTGTCTTTTTAAAATAGAAAATTTATTGTTCAGTAGTGTATATTGCTAATTTTTTAGGTGGGTTCGAAATTTAGGTCTTAATTAAAAAGTCTNTATATATATATATATATATATATATTAAATAGTTAAATTCTTATTTTTCCAGGATCAAGTTTTTGGTTCTCTTGCAAAGTAATGAAACATAAATGAAAAATATCATAAAAAACATTGTTATAATGTTGCATATAAGCAATAACGGGATCAAGTTTTTGGTGCTGTTGCGGGGGAAAAATAAAAAGATAATTGATTAAATGCAAATTGCTAATTTGGAAAGTCTTATTTAAATTTCAAAAGTTATTGTAAGAATATCTTATTATAGTATTTTATTTTGTGTATGGTTTTATTGTATTTTATTTTTACTTTTATTTTTATGTTGGTGTATGCGTAGTTCAGGTTCCGAAGGATTAGTTCCCTATGATTCTGAATTATAGAGAACTGTTAAGAAAATAAAAAAAAAGCAAAAAACTAAAAATTTTGAAAAATTTAAAAAAATTATAGAAATGACAAACCAAAATGATCAAATTGCTGAAATTCATCAAGAATATAGACCATTACGAGATTATGTCAACCCTACAGTAGATGAACTTCATTATAATATTAAAAAACCTACTGTAGTGGCTAATTCATTTGAACTTAAACCTGCTATTATCCAAACAGTATCAAATAATCTGTTTAAGTGGCTAATTCATTTGAGCTTAAACCTGCTATTATCCAAATGGTATAAAATAATCAGTTTGGGGGGCATTAATTAAAGATCTACATCTTGCCAATTTTCTAGAATTGTGTGCTACATTTAAATATGATGGTGTATCAGATGATAAGAATTATGTGCTACATTTAAATATGATGGTGTATCAGATGATGTCATAAGACTTAGGTTATATTCTTTCTCATTGAGGGATAAAGCTAAGATGTGGTTGAATTCATTAGGATCTAGATCTATCAGAACTTGGGGTGATTTAGCACAAAAATTCCTTGCTAAATATTTTCCACCAACCTATCAGAACTTGGGGTGATTTAGCACAAAAATTTCTTGCTAAATATTTTCCACCATCAAAAGCTATCAGAACTTGGGGTGATTTAGCACAAAAATTCCTTGTTAAATATTTTCCACCATAAAAAACTGTGAAGCTTAGAAATGATATTACATCTTTTAATCAGTTTGAAGGGGAATTTATTTATGAAGCATGGGAAAGATTTAAAGAACTCTTAAGAAAGTGTCCACACCATGCTATACTTAGAAATGATAGTACATCTTTTAATCAGTTTGAAGGGGAATCTATTTATGAAGCATGGGAAAAGATTTAAAGAACTCTTAAAAAAGTGTCCACACCATGCTATACCAGATTGGTTAATAATTCAAACTTTTTATAATGGATTAGCTAGATCTCTTAGATCTATTATCGATGCCGCTGCTTGTGGTTCATTAATGTCAAAACCATTTCATGACGCTTATGCTTTAATTGAATAAATGACTACCAATAATTTTCAATGGTCATCTGAGAGGGTGAATCCTAATAAAGTAGCCAATATTCATGAATCTGGTGCATTTATTATGTTAGCAAATCAAGTTGTTGTAATTTTAAGGAAGTTTAACCAATTTGGAATGAATTTTTCTCAACTAATCTCCATGATTGAAGAAAATTCGTTAGGTCAAATGGTAGATTCTCAAGCATCATTAGAAACTTTAAATGCCATAAATAACAAGCAAAATAACCCTTATTCAAATTTTTATAACCCAGGTTGGAAGAACCATCCCAACTTCAATTGGAATAATACTACAATGGTAATAATCAACAATAGAGGAAAAATCAAGTAAACCCATTAGGAAACTGGAACAACCATGGTAATAATAATTATAGATCTACTTATCTTCCAGGTGTCAATAGTAATACACAATTTAAGGCGAAGAAGTTGTCTATAGAAGAAGTAGTGTTACAAATAGGAAATCCGCTATAAAGTCAAGGAGCTGCAATTAGAAATATTGAGAATCAACTTGGACAAATGACAAATTCATTAAGTAATAGATCCCAAGGAACACTTCCTAGTAATATTGAAACAAACCCTAAAAACCAGAATAAGGAGCAAGCAAAAGCCATTTTCAACTTAGAAGCAGAAGAGAGTTGGAAGGTAGGGTTCAAAAAGAAACTGAAGTAGAGAGAAGAAATTGAAGAATCAAAAGAGGACGCTTCAAAAGATTCTGAAAGACATATGTCTCCATTTAAAGTTAACTTAGAAAAACCACCAGCTCCATTTCCGCAGAGATTTCATCAACAGAAGTTGAATAAGCAATTTTAAGAAGCTTACAATTAATATTCCATTTGTTGAAGCCTTAGAACAAATGACAAGCTATGTAAAGTTTATGAAGGATATTCTCAACAGGAAAAGAAATTTTGAAGATAATGAGACTGTTGCACTTAGTGAGGAGTGTAGTCCAATTATTCAGCAAAAGCTTCCTGAAAAGCTTAAAGATCCTAGTAGCTTTACAATTCCATGTGCGATAGGAGACATATTTTATGGGAAAACTTTATGTGATTTAGGTGCAAGCATTAACCTTATGCCATTATCAATATTTGAAATATTGGGATTAGGAGAAATAACCTCTACTACTGTAACTTTGTAGTTAGCAGATCGTTCGATAACTTACCCTAAAAAAGTTGTAGAAGATTTTTGAAAGTGGATCAATTTATCTTTCCTGTTGATTTCATTGTGCTAGACATGGAGGAAGATAAAGAGATACTTATCATTTTGGGGAGACCTTTCTAGCCACAGCAAGAGAGATGATAGATGTGCAAAAAGGGGAATTAATAATGCGTGTCAAAGATCAAATTGTTACTTCTATCATTTCACGATCAATGAAGTATCCTACAAAAGGTAAAGATGATGAATGTTATAGAATGGATGTTATAAGATATTTGAGTGAATGTCATTTCAGAACTAATTATGAAGAAAAATCTGAAGTAAAAGATTTGGAACACGAGCAAGAAGAGGAATTAGATCAATGTGAAGATATTTTTAAAGAAGATTCAAACTATGTTCGAGAAAGTTATGAAATTTTGGAAACGATAAGAAAAAATAAATCATTTTGTTCATCAATAGAAAAAGCTCCAGAACTTGAGTTGAAATTACTTCCGGATCATTTAAAATATGTCTTTTTAGGAGATTCCTCTACTTTACTAGTTTTAATTTCCTCAAAGTTAACGATGGAAGAAGAAGAAAGATATTTTGAAAAATTTTAAGAAAGCCTTTGGATGGACAATAGCTGATATTAAAGGAATCAGTCCTTTATTTTGTATGCATAGAATTCATATGGAAGAGAACTACAAACCCAGGGCTGATCCTCAAAGGATATTGAATCCTATAATGAAATAAGTTGTAAAGAAAGAAATTTTAAAGTTGTTAGATGCTGGAATTATCTACCCTATTTCAGATAGTGCATGGGTTAGTCCAATTAACTGCGTTCTTAAGAAAGGAGGAGTAATTGTGATTATGAATGAACATAATGAATTAATACCTACTAAATAAGTCACAGGGTGGAAAATATGCATTAATTATAGAAAATTAAATCTTACCACTAGGAAAGATCATTTTCTACTACCCTTTCTAGATCAAATGCTGGATAGATGATTCCGAGAATAAAGTTGTGTAAAAATTATATAGTTGACTCCACTATGCAACGGTGCCAAAATCTTGATGCAATATTTTATTTATAAGAAATTTAAGAAATTAATGTTGGGATTCTACGCAAGTATCCGTATCGTTATCAAGCAATAAAGAATTTTCTATTTAAGCCCCAAATATTGATCCCACAGAAAATGTTTAAATTTGAAATGATAAATTTACTAGGAAATTCACAGAAAGTAAAAACAAATACTATCACTAATTTTGAATATTGAGATTTTATCAAAACTAAATTATTTAACTAATAACAAAACTAAAATACAATATTTAAACAGTTACTACTAAACTATTAAACTATGTTTATCTGATGAAGATTTTTAATGTGAAAAAACATCTTTCCCACTACAATGAGATTTTGGTAAAATGAGATGAGATAAATGATTCTAATATGTATTGTGTCAAATAGGAGAAGTTTTAATTCTCTACCCTGATACAGTGTTATAAAAATCATTGGCTAATCTAAGGATTAGTCCCTAAATCTGTGGCTAGGCTAGAAGGATACTGACTCCCACTCCAGAGCTCCCACTTCCCTTCACTTGAAGGCTAACTCTTGCTTTAGTTTTTAAACACTAAGACCGAATTGGGGATTTTAGTCTGTCACCCTAAAAATTCCCCAATTTTACACCCAACAAAGAATATTTCCCTATTTATTTGCACTTAATTTCATGAATGAAATTCTCCTCCATGAAATCAAATGTGATCCTCACTCTGTTGTAGAACTCATACTCCATTTCCTGGATCATATGTTTCGCAGCGCATTTTAACAATTCAATTGGCCAGATCGAAAAGTAAATTAAGTTCGAAGTTGAAAAATCATCACAATTTATTTTATATTTTAATATTGGCACATCTATATTATCTCTTCATTTCACCATATCTCAGAGTAAGGAGAAAGATAAAGTAAACTACTCAAACTTCATGAGAAAGATACAACAAAACACAAATTTAATATATAAAAGGAAGTTCATACAACACTAATAAACAAACAACGCTTATCTGAAACTCTTTCTCAAAGCAAATCCGTTGTAGCTTCTTCTAAAAAATGTAGGAAGAAGAAACCTCTCACTTTCATCCTTCTCCAACACTCTTAGAGAAGAATTCACACTTAATCTAACCAAAAAACTCTAAATTATAAGAACCATAGACTCTAAATGGTTATGGAATGAAAAATGGAAAAATGTGTGATGCGTAGAGGTTGAATTGGGATGATGAGATGTCAGGAAGAGTCACTTTTCTGATCAATTTTGGCCCCAAATAAAGCCTAGAGTCGGTTCTCCAATAGGTGCCACCAAAAAACTCTTCAAAAAGCCTCCAAATTTGTTGAATCTTCTAAAAATAGGGGCTGAACCGACATTGGCGTCGTCGACGCCGATTCTGACGCTGTCAGCGCCAGTGTTCCACAATTTAATTTGGTACTCTCTGTCAAATGACGCCATCTGCACTGGTTCTGGCACCTTCACCATCAGTGCTGAGTAAAATTCACCATTTGTTCTGTTGGTCTGCACTGTCCACGCTTCTCTTGGTGCTGTCGGCACTGCTCTTGGCGCTGTCAGCACTGAGCATTTCTTCAAAAACACCATTTTGACTCTAAATTCCATCTTTTTTACTTCAAGTCCTAAAAATCAACAACCTGCAAGAAAACATAAAAAATATCTTCCATTAAAGTGCAATATCACAAAAAATGAGTATAAAATTTGGGTCTAAAAATGCATATATTTTTGGTGTATCAATAGACTAGCTGGACATAAGTACTTTTGTTTTCTGGATGGAATTACTGGTTATCACCAAATACAAATAACTCCTGAGGATCAAGAGAAAACAAATTTTACCAGTCCTTATGGTACATTTGCTTTTAGAAGAATGCCCTTTAGTTTATGTAGTGCCCTTACTACATTTCAAAGACATATGATGACAATTTTTTGTGATTTAATTGAAAAAGGGATTGAAGTTTTTATGTATAATTTTATAGTGTTTGAAACTTCATTTGACTCATGTTTAGAACATTTATCAAAAGTTTTTAAGCACTGTGAAGAAACAAATTTAGTCCTTACTAGGAAAAAATATCAATTCATGGTAGCAGAAGGAAATGTATTAGACCATAAAATATTAGAAAATGGTATGAAAGTAAATCTTGCTAAAATTCAAGTGATCGCTAATTTACCTTACCGAATAAATGTAAGAGAAATTAGGAGTTTTTTAGGACATGCTAGATTCTACAGGTGATATATTAAAGAATTTTCAAAAATTGCTAAGTTTTTATAACATTTACTGGAGAAAGATGCAATTTTAAATTTTGATGAAGAGTGCTTAAAATCCTTTTGAGTTATTAAAAAAAAAATTAGTCACTGCACCAATTATAGTTTCACCAGTCTAGGGAAAACCTTTTGAATTGATATGTGATGCTAGTGATTATGCTATTGGAGTTGTCTTAGGACAAATATATGATAAAATTTTCAAAGTAATTTACTATGCTAGTAAAACTCTTAATGAAACTAAATATAATTATACAACATTGAAAAAGAGTTATTAACAATAGTATATGGCTTTGATAAATTTAGATTATATTTAATTGAGACACATTACGTAGTGCATACAGATTATTCTGCTATTAAGTATTTAATGAAAAAGAAGGATGCTAAACTTAGACTTATAAGATGGATTCTCCTTTTGCAAGAATTTGACTTTCAAATAGTAGATCGAAAGGAAACTGATAATCTAATTGTTGATCATCTGTCCAAGCTTGAGTTAGAAAAACCACTTTATTTAAAAAAAAATTAATGAAAAACCACTCTATTTTGAAAAAGAAATCAAATTGCTGATCATTTGTCCATACTTGAGTTAGAAAAACCACTCTATTTTGAAAAAGAAATTAATGAACAGTTCCTAGATGAAAAACTATTCAATATTAATGAGTGGTGTGTTCCATGGTATGCAGACATTGTGAAATTTCTTGTTAGTGATATTATACCATATGGAATGACATACCAACAGAAGAGAATTTATTTCTGAAGCTAAGACTTATTTTTAGGATAACCCATTTTTTATATAAACAGAGAAAGGATCTGAATATTCGAAGATGTGTACCTTTAGAAGAAACTTATGAAATTATCCAAAAATATCATAATTTTGATTTTTGGGGACATTTTGGTGTTGATAAAGAAACATACAAAATTTTATAATCTAGATTCTATTAGCCTGCTATTTTTAGAGATGTTAATGCTTATATTAAAACTTGTGATAGATGTTAAAGAGTAGGCAATATTTCTTGAAGAAATGGATGCCCCTCAAATATATGCTAGAAGTTGAAATATTTGATGTTTGGGGATTAGATTTCATGGGACCATTTATACCATTATTCAGAAATTTATATAAACTATTAGCAGTGGACTATGTATCCAAATGGATAGAAGTTATTACGTTACCTCAATGTGATGCTCAAAGTGTGTAAAATTTTTGAAAATAAACATATTTTGTAAATTTGGGATGCCGAGAGTCATCATAACTGATGGGGGAAGTCATTTCAGAAATGCCATAATGAAGAGATTATTAAAGAAATATCATATAAACCATAGAATTGCTACTACTTATCATCCCCAGACAAGTGGTTGGCTGATTTATCCAATCAGGAAATTAAAAGAATTATGGAAAATTCTATGAATCGAATAAAAATGGGTTGGTCAGTCAAACTTGACTATGCTTTATGGGCTTATAAGACTGCATACAGAACTCCTATAGGAATATCTCCATATAGACAAATATTTGGGAAAGCTTGTCACTTACTAGTTGAACTTGAGCATAAAGCATATTGGAAAATTGAAGAGTTCAATTATAATTTAAGAGATGTTGGTGAGAAAAAAAAATTGCAATTATATGAGCTTGAAGAGATAAAGAATGAATCTTACGAGAGTGCTAAGATTTACAAAGAAAAGATGAAGATGTGGCATGATCAAAGGATTCTTACTAAAAATTTTAAACCAGGGCAACAAGTTTTGTTATATAATGCAAGGTTAAGATTATTTCCAAGCAAACTTAAGTCCAGGTGGATGAGCTCATTTGTTGTGATAAAAGTTTATTCTTATGGAGCTGTGGATATTAAAGATCTTAAAACTGAGAAAGTATTTAAAGTGAATGGTCATAGACTGAAACCTTATTTAGTAGGGGATCAACATAAATTTAGCGATGGAATGATGTTGGGTAAACCAAAATAAGCACTGGTTTCGTCGGGTTGTCGACATAAAACCAAGCTCTTTGTGGGAGGAAACCCATAGTTATTAGTGTGTTTTGCTTTGAATGTTGTTTGTGTGTGATTAAGAAAATTTGGGATAGTATTTTTGAGTCTATTATGTGTTAGTATTGATTTTAAGACTTTATTTAGTGAACTAAACATGCTAAAATGAGAATTTGGACGTTAAGTTGATTGGGGCAAAATTGAGAAATGGCGCTTAAGCACCAATATTCAGCGCTTAAGCGTGGAAGTTAAAAACCATGTGCAAAATTCAGATTTTAGAAGGTTTGAATGCCAATTGGTTAACTAAAATTTGCTGCCTAGAAGTTACTAGAGGGATTTAGGCCTATAAATAGAAGGGTTTTGTGAAGGAATTTCACCTTAGATCATTTTTAACCATACAATTCTAAGAAAAAGAGAGATTTTGAGAAGATGTCTTCGTGGGAGATGGATTTGAAGAAAAAGAAAGAGACCATGAGGAAGAGATTCATTAGTCAAAGTGCACAAGAGATGTATAACAGTTTATTAGCCGTCAGTATTGAAGGAATATCGGAAAAGATCATTAAAATTGAGACTAGCATGACTTTGCTTGAGACAAAGGTAATTGAGATTCATGCACATCTAGAGCATATTGGATGACAATTAAAAATGCAATTTATCTATTCTAGTTACATAGAGGAAGATGATAAGGCGATGTATCTTAAGCAGAAATAGATTGAAGAAGATAGTATTAGAGCTCGTCACCACCATTTGTTTTATCAACTTTATATTCTGAATGCCCAAGGAGAGATTAATGAAAGAACAAAATTTGTCCCAACAAATGAAGAATGGAATTATGTTTAGTGTTAAAGTTTGTTTTTTAGGATTCGTTGTTTAATGTGCTAAGTGTTAAATATTGCCTTTTGGAGTTTATGTTAGTTTGTTTAGTTTTTGTATTTATAAGATTTTCTCATTCAAGACTATTTGGAGTGAGAATCAAGTGTTATATGTACTTGTACTAGTTCGTAAATGAATATAAGTGATTGTTTTCGTGAAAATTTGTGATATTTTTAAACTCTAATCGAATTAGTTATATTGGAGAATTTTGAGAAAAAGGAGAGTTAATGGAGAGGAAAATAGTCATTTAAGTGTTATAAAACCACTTAGGGGTAGTATACTTAGGCTTATAGTGCATTTTACTTATGTTCAAAAATATCAAAATAGTGCACTGACGCTTAAGCGCCACATTCTCGCGCTTAAGTGTGATGTAATCTGAGAAGTAGGTGCCTAAGTGCCACTATTCCACACTTAAACGCCGGTTCACGAAAATTGGTTTGCGAATGGTTAAAACAAAAAATCACCATTTTTACTCTCACCATCACCTTCAACTTCTTGAGTTTGCGATTTGGAAGTCTAGGGCAAGCCTTTTCTTTAGATTTCTTGGTGGAATTGAGCAAAATTTACTAGATTTGGATTACTTAAGGTAAGAGCTTCACTTCTATGTAAAAATTTTGGATTTTCACCATGTATTTTGAGTACATTTGTAAGAACACAAAAATCACTATTCATGGTGAAAAATGAGGAAAAATCTATGAAATTGCATAGGAAGTGTAGTTTATGCTTATAGAAGTTAAGTTTAGTAAATTAGACTTGATTTTTGAAGTTATTGTGGAATTTATAAAATTTGTAGAATGACACCAAGAATGAAGAGGAGTAAAGAAAAGAGCCACTTTGATTTGAGCAAGTTTGCGAGTTCAAAAGCTTAAGATAGGTATAGTGATGCTTTGCAATCAAGAAAACATATCTAGGAGCGATGTTTCAAAAAATCCAGTGGATCCGTAGTAGATCCGATCGTTTGCCGACAATGGAAACGATTTTGTTGTTTTTCTATAGTTAGGGAGTTTTATGCAAACCTTCCCAAGGCTGAAGATGATCGAGTCATGGTTAGAGGAAAATTGGTACCTTTTTCACCGAAGGTAATCAATATGTTTTACCATCTACCACCTGATACTTTGTGTTTTTATGCGAACTATAGTCCTACTGATATGGAACTGGATGAGATTATTTCCTATTTGACTGTTGGAAGAGAACTTTAAAAAATTACAAATGAGAGAAGAGTCAACCTTTCCACTTCAAAGTTAAGTGCACCTTTGAAGGCGTGACAATACTTTATTTCAGCTCATTTGTTATCGACGAATCATCTCAGTGAAGTTACTCAAGAAAGGGCAATGTTGAACTATTGTATTCAGGAAGAGAAGCTCATCAATATTGGAGCATTGATCTATCAGACTATCATCAGTTCTGCCACTGCCGCTACTACTGCAGGTTTGGGATTTGCTTCATTGATCTTTTCTTTGTGTGAGCAGGCTGGAGTGAGATATGATAGCTGGGAGGAATTATTGTTGCCTCTAAAGCCAATTACAAGTGTAAATGTGAAATCATATTCTGAGCATTCTATTTTTTGGCTGGAGATGAGGATTTTCACAGAGGTATGGAATGACAATGCCTGTTGCTTCTACATCTAGACCATCTACCTCACGAGCTTCTACTTCTAGAGGTGAGTCTACTGAAACTCAAAATCAATTATTGTAGAGGATGATGGACAATATCAATTGTACCGTAGATAAGGTACAAAATTTAGAAGGCTTTGCAGATCATATTGATGGGTATAATAGAAAGAAAAGTAATTATGAAGAGAAATTTCATTCATCTTTGGAAAACCTCATTAGGGGTAACCAAGGAGTGCAATTTTCCTATATCTCTTGATACCCTGATTATGAGTCTGCAGATGTTTGGAATAACAATGATTTTGATGATGATGAGGAGGAATGATTTATTTTTATGTTTGTAATATGTGATGGACTATGTAGTTTAGACTCGCTACATTTGTATTTGTGTACCTATTTAGATTATGTGATGTGTTGGACTTTTGTTTGATTGTTATTGTGATGTTTTTGTTTGTTAGTATTTTACTTTAAAATTCTAAGGTAGTGATTGTTGTTGTGTGTTAAAGTAATATGTTTGTTAGTTAAGGATTGAACTTGATTCTATGTCTTGTGGAAAGTTGAAAATCTTGCTAACTTTAATTTTAAATTTTAAATTCAAAAAAATGCTACCTTGTATTTTTCTTTTATCTTGTTAGTGTATATGTTTTTATGTTGAGACTAGAAATCAAAGTTAGTGTGTTAGTTTGTTTTTATGTTTGTACTCACTACTTAGAAGTCTATTGATTCTCTACATGTCGAATTGAAATGAAAATGATAGAAAATTGATAAAAAATTAATTTTACTCCGGTTTTTAGTTTTATACTTGTATAATTAGGGTATAAAAATTATTGTAAGCATGTTATTTCAATTTTCATTCTTGCTTATATATACCTGCTGCTAAATTGTTTAATCTTAAAAATTTAAGTTTGGGGGAATGAAAAATATTTTCAGAACTTGAATTTTATTTGTTCTCAAATGTGCTATAAGTGAGTTTGATTTGAAAAGAGAAATGATCATGTATATGAAGTTATCTTAGTGAAGTAAAATTTGATTATAGAAATGAGCAAGAAAATTTAATTAAAATTCTGAGCAATGAAGAAAAACTTTCAGTTAAAAATATTTAGCGTAGAAAATCTAAATATAGTGTAACTATCTTTTGTAAGAAAAATTGTATTTTTAAAAAATTTAGAAATTTAGAATTTTATTTTTAATAGTTAAATTTTTTTTATTAAAAATAATTTTCAAAACTATTATTATATTTTTAAGTAAAATATTTATATCAGGACTTTGCTTTAGGAAAGGAGATGTGGAATTCAAAACCATTAAAGACCTATCCAGATATAATAATCCTTGCCTGAAAAAGAAAAAGAAAAAGAAAAAGAAAAAGAAAAAGAAAAAGGAAAGAAAAAGGAAAAGGTGAAATAAAAAGAAAAAGAAAAGAAAAAAAGTAAGGGAGGAGAAGCTTGAGGATTAATGCCTAATCAAAAATTGGTTCCACATTTGAACTTTTTAAAGTATAAAACTTGAGAAACTCTTAAGCTTAGGGAGTAGATATGGTAAGTAAAATTATTTTTAATAAATTTTTTTAAGTGGAAATATTAAAAAGACTAAATTCTATATTTGGAAAATCTACAATATTTTTGAATTAGATAGGAACTCATATTTTCATATTTCTTAACATTAAAAATTTCTAAACTTTAAGTTGGTCTCATTTACTAAATATTTTTTCTAAATTGGACTACTATATTTCTAAATATAAATTTTAGTAACTCTTAAAGAAAACTCATATACATATGATACTTATTTGTTTTTTAAAGATTGAAGTGTCACTTGAGGATAAGTAATATTTAAAGTTTGGAAGATTTTGATACGCCTAAAATATATAGTGTTTTAGACACATTTTTATACCTATTTTTTAGACGTTGCAGTTTAATGGAAGGTATTTGTGTGTTTTTTTTTCAAGTACAGGTAAAAATATGAAAAATGCTAAAAGGAGTGAAAAAGGATCAAATTTAGAGCAAAAATGTGAAAATTGTGCTAAAGTGTTTTGACACCAAAGCGCCAGTGAAACAGAGAAGGCCGCGCGCCTAAGCGCCAGAGGCACCGCGCTTAAGCGCCAGTGTCAGTTATATGATGGTTTACTTCATTTTGCTAAATTTTGAAGGAACATTTGAAGCACCTATTGGCTAAAGAGGGTGGTTATGACCACTAGAAATAAAAATATGGTTAGAAGACTTGTGAAAGGAGGCATCTTTTGGAGAATTCATCAAATTTAAACACATTTTGAAGAGTTACCAAGACACCTCTTGGAGAGTTATAAAAGAAGGAAGTTGAGACTTTTTGAAGTGTGCTTGAAGTTCCGAAAAAGTGTTGGAAAGGGGGAGTTCTGAGAAGTTTTAGAGATAGTTTGGCTAGATTTTCAGGCACCACAAATTTACTTTATCCTATTTGCTTTTAGTTTTNCCTTCCTTTTGTTGAGCCCCTTTGAGCCCTGTCGCTCCTTGAATTCGTTGATATCATTTTGACTGCTCGATGCCGATGAGCTGTCGCCTATTTGGGATACGACGATTTGTCCTTTGCCCTTATGGTCTGGACGTGCTTTGACATGCTGGGATATCCTCGTCAAGATGATTCAGGTTATTTTGTGGGCCCCGTGTGTCGATGAGCTGCTACCCATTCGGGATGTGAGAGACTCACTCTCTGCCCGATGATTTAGCGCGAGCTTTGAAGCATCGGGGCTGTTCCCACATGAAATAACCTTCCTTTGAGTACCTATTGCCCTAGGTTCACGTAATCCAAGCAAAAACTCCTTTTATCGAGAGTATTCTTGGGTACCTCCAAGATGTAATTAACCAAGTGGGATACGTCCCCTTGGGAGTGCTCTTGACCCCAGAACAGACACCTACACCTGAATCTCTTGTTATGGGTAGTCTACGTAGGTATTCTTTTGCGGATATCTGTTTAAGGTGCTTTCGCCCAATCTTGTCTGGGCGGACACTCTTAACCTATCCTTGCGAGGTTTACCGCATGTAGGCTCTCCACGTTTTGTGTTTTCTCTTGTTTGTCGCTTTGTCGTATGTCCATTTTTATTCGATTCCTCTCCTCTTTGAATCATTGATTTGATTCGAGAGGGAGATTTATTCGAATAAGGGAAGTATACAACGATCGACAAGCTGACGACTCCTTCTAAAATAAAAAAGAGAAAAACGAACGAAAACACCTGTATTTTTCTTTTATCTTATTAGTGTATTTGTTTTTATGTTGATACTGGAAATCAAAGTTAGTGTGTTAGTTTGTTTTATGTTTATACCCATAACTTAGAAGTCTATTAATCTCTACATGTTGAATTAAAATGAAAATGATAGAAAATTGATCAAAAATTAATTTTACTCCTGTTTTTAGTTTTATACTTGTATAATTAGGGTATAAAAATTCCTGTAAGCATGTTATTTCAATTTTCTGTCTTGCTTATATATACCTGCTGCTAAATTGTTTAATCTTGTTAAAAAATTTAAGTTTGGGGGAATGAAAAATATTTTCAAAACTTGAATTTTATTTGTTATCAAATGTGCTACAAGTGAATTTGATTTGAAAAGAAAAATGATCATGTATATGAAGTTATCTTATAGAAACCAGTAAGAAAATTTATTTAAAATTTTGAGCAATGAAGAAAAACTTTCAGTTAAAAATTTTTAGTGTAGAAAATGCTAAATATAGTGTAACTAACTTTTGTAAGAAAAAATGAATTTTAAAAAAAATTAGAAATTTAGAAATTTATTTTTAATACTTAAATTTCTTTTATTAAAAATAATTTTCAAAACTATTATTATATTTTTAAGTAAAAGATTTATATCAGGACTTTGCTTTAGGAAAGGAGATGTGGAATTCAAAACCATTAAAGACCTATCCAGATATAATAATCCTTGCCTGAAAAAGAAAAAGAAAAAGAAAAAGAAAAAGAAAAGGAAAAGGAGAAAGAAAAAGAAAAAGAAAAGAAAAAAGTAAGGGAGGAGAAGCTTGAGGATTAGTGCCTAATAAAAAATTGGTTCCACATTTGAACTTTTTAAAGTATAAGACTTAAGAAAATCTTAAGCTTGGGGATTAAATATGATAAGTAAAATTATTTTTAATAAATTTTCTAAGTGGAGATAATAAAGGACTAAATTCTATATTTGGAAAATCTACAATATTTTTGAATTAGATAGTAACTCATATTTTCATATTTCTTAACATTAAAAATTTCTAAACTTTAAGTTGGTCTCATTTACTAAATATTTTTCTAAATTGGACTACTATATTTCAAAATATAAATTTTAGTAACTCTTAAAGAAACTCATATACATACCATACTTATTTTTTTTTAAAGATTGAAGTGTCACTTGAGGACAAGTAACATTTTAAGTTTGAGAGATTTGATATGCCTAAAATATATAGTGTTTTAGACACAGTTGTGTACCTATTTTTGAGATATTGCACTTTAATGGAAGGTATTTGTGTGTTTTTCTTTCAAGTACAAGTAAAAAGGTGAAAAATTCTAAAAAGAGTGAAAAATGATCAAATTTAGAGCAAAAATGTGAAAATTGTGCTAAAGTGTTTTGGCGCCAAAGCGCCAGTGAAACAGAGAAGGCCGCGTGTCTAAGCGTCAGAGGCCCCGTGCTTAAGCGCCAGAGTCAGTTATGTGATGGTTTACTTCATTTTGCTAAATTTTGAAGGAACATTTGAAGCACTTATTGGCTAAATAGGGTGGTTATGACCACTAGAAACAAAAATATGGTTAGAAGACTTGTGAAAGGAGGCATCCTTTGGAGAATTCAACGAATTTAAACACATTTTGAAGAGTTACCAAGGAACCTCTTGGAGATTTATAAAAGAAGGAAGTTGAGACTTTTCGAAGTGTGCTTGAAGGTCCGAAAAAGTGTTGGAGAGGGGGAGTTCTGAGAAGTTCTAGAGATAGTTTGGCTAGATTTTCAGACACCATAAATTTACTTTATCCTATTTGCTTTTAGTTTTTTTGTGAGAGTCAAGAGTGTTGTAAAAGAGAAGAGATTCAAAGGAACTTCAAGAAGTTGGTGGAGATTTGAGATAATTTTTATATTTTGTTTTTAAATTACTTTTGGTTTTAATCGAGACTTCTTGTTGGTTTGACAATGATTTCTACTTTTAAACTAAAGTGTGGTTTTGTTTTCTCCATGAATTCTGAGTAGTTTTCTTTATCTTTCTCCTTAAAATAATATGTAATTAAAGTGTTGGATGGAAGTTGAGGAGAGTATTAATCTTTAATGTTGGATGAAGTTGTGATGATTTAATTTCATGCACTTCATTTACTTCTTGATTTGGCCTATTTAAATGTTAAAATTTTTTGTGAGAACATCTAAGAACCGGACTGGTATTATCTCAGTCAACAATTGGAAAGAATCACATGAGGTTGTATGAATAAGAATGTAATTCATATGATCTAGTGCAAATAAATAGGGAATAATCTTTGAAGGGTGTAGTGTTAGAGGACTTTAAAGTGAGAAATTAAAGCCTACAACTTGGTTTATTGTTTTAGGTTCTGATACGAGATGTTAGCCCTCTGGTGGAGGGAATCGAGGGAACTTTAGAGTGAGAGCTAGTATCTTCCCTGACAAGTCGGTCTTCAGAACTATTCAAACTTTAAAATAGTCAATGTTCTTTATAGCATCTCTAATAAGGGTAAAGAATATTATTGTTTCTATTCAACACAACACAATTTGCATACTTCCTCAACAAAATTCTTATACTTATTACTGATTCATGATAAGGAGAAATATATTTTCATATTCAGTACTGTTTTTTTACAAAAACTCAATTTATTTTTAGAAGGTGTTGCTATTTTGTCAAAATATCTAAAATACCAATAAGATTTGAATTTTAATTACTATAAAAATATCTATAGTTTAAGTAATTGTCTTT
>JXCR01145536.1:135328-157741 GCA_002079205.1 Phalaenopsis hybrid cultivar | reverse complement strand
ATATATATATATATATATTAAAAAGTTAAATTATTATTTTCTCCAGGATCAATTTTTTTGTTATGTTGCAAAGTAAGGAAACATAAGTGAAAAATATCATCAAAGATATTGTTATACTGTTGCATATAAGCAGTAACGGGGTC
The DNA here is from genome assembly GCA_002079205.1 of Phalaenopsis hybrid cultivar. Lineage (NCBI taxonomy): Eukaryota > Viridiplantae > Streptophyta > Magnoliopsida > Asparagales > Orchidaceae > Phalaenopsis > Phalaenopsis hybrid cultivar. The sequence continues at coordinate 157,598 of JXCR01145536.1, read as the reverse complement.
AGTAGCATAGGTTCTAGCCATAGGACTTTCTTATTGACTATTCCTAGATGACTAGAAAAGGACCCTCACCATTAGAAATTCTAAACTTTTGTTTGCTCAACTTGAAATTCCAGATGTTGGCACTTACCTCTAGCACTTAGTAGGTGTGGTCAATATAAGAAAGCTCAAGGGGGATCCCCATAGGATTACTTGGTTTTAGGGTTGACCCTGGGTGTTAGTCTGGAGCTAGTTGACTTACTAGCACACCACATCCCACTGACAACCCTAAACCCAAACTTGCTGACTTTGATCCCTTGATCTTTTGAGAGCCTCATGTAGATGGTCCTCTAGACCCACTTGCTCTAGGCTAGGGTCTAGCCAAGGCCAGTACATAGAGGACCCAAATGGAGCTTCCATTGGTTCATGGCTCAAATAGGGTGGTTGTCACCTCATTACCAAAACACATTCAAACCCCAAATTTGACCAAAATTCCTAAAATTACCCAAACTACCCAAATTTGTTCAAAAATCATCTCAAATCATTTGAAATTACCCAAATTGCCCAAAACCTCCCAAAATTTTAAAAAATTACCAAAATACCCCCAAATTTGCCAAAATTACAAAAATACCCTTGGTGGTACAACATTTCCCAAAATCCTCAAAATCATTTCCAATGACTCCAAAACCAATTTTGACCCTTCAATTAAACCCAATTTAACCATTTTGACCAAAACCACCATTGCCCCTGAAGGCCCAATTTCTCTAAATCCACCCCTAATGTCCCTCAATTTCATCCCAATTTTCCCCAATTTCAATTCTAAACTCAAATTCATCATGCCTATGATCATTTAAAACCAATTCCAAGCTTAATTGACACATGCTTTGAGCTTAAGTTTGATCCAAACCAAAACCCCCAATTTTGACCATATGACCTAATCTCACCCCATTGAACCCCATAGCCCACTCAATTGCCTCAATTTTGATCCTAAACTCTTCCTAACATTCCTAATAATCAAATTGAGCCCTCAATTGGTCTTTATCAAGCCTCAGTTACACTAAATTTCAACCCAAATTCAAAATCCCCAAATTTTCCCCAATTTAGCCACATGCCAAAATTCCACAAAATTGAATGCCCTAACCCTAAAATTGGCGCCCAATTGATGTTGAAAACTCTTTGTGACATTCCAATAAACAATTTTGAGCCATCAATTTGGACTTAGGACAACCCTATCCTAGCTTAAACTCAAGCCCAACCCAACACCCCCAAATTGACTAAAAGACCAAATTCCTTCAAATTGAACATCCAAATTAACTCAAAACCAATCAATTCTTCCCTAAAATCTCTTTGAAAATAATCGACATCAAATGGATCAATCAATTGAGCTCAATAGCATGGTTAGCCCAATTCAAACCCAACTTCAAGCCAACTTGACCCACATGAACCATTTTACCAAATTTAACTTAACCAAGCCAAATTGGCCAACCAAAGACCACCACAACCACTAGGAGTACCCTTTGGACCAAGCCACCATATAAGGGAAGCTATGGACCAATGGTTTCCTAGATTAAGAGATTTCATCATATTTTTGGGTCTAAACCAAAATATCTCCACCATCATGCCAAACAATTAAATGTTAATCATAATTAACCCTCCCATTGACTCACCTGACCACCTGAACACCTCCTCTACTCTGACCGGCCATCCTAGTCACCAAAAAACCCCAAAACTCAGAGTCACCTCACCAAATTCAAACCCAATTGAACCTATCCAAGTTTTCCAACCCAATTGTTCTTTGGAGCTCTTTTGCCCTCCACATAAGAAGCTTATTGCACCCATTAATTGGCTCTGAGCTCCACCCTAAGCCCTTCTATTTAAGCTCACCTCCTCCACAGCCAAACTAGAGAGAGAGCACCAATTTACTTGGGGAAACTCTACCAAATTTCTCACAGAGACTCTCCAAGATCTCCTCTTCTCAAGCCCACCATTTTTCCCCTCTTGTTTCCACTGTTAGAGCCCAATTTTGAGCTCAAAATTTTAGTTCGAACCAGGACCAATTTTTCCACACCTCCCAGTAGACCAAACTCCAATTAATTGTCTCCACACCATCACTAGAGCAGAGGAGTTGATCCCCCACAAAAGCCCCCTCTTAAACAGCCTCTAGCATAGCTCCAGACCAAAATCTAAAATTGAGCTTGATCGAAATCATACCTAGACAATTCACGAGGGCCTAAGACTTCATCTAGAGATTTGTTGGACCCAATCAAAGCTTCCACAACCATATGATTGAGGCCTCCTCTGTCAGACAAAGGTATTGAACTTCAACCCTAAACCGAGCTTAAATTGATTCTCCATATGTATTTACGGTATTTCATACCGTATAAGTCATATAGATATGCTCTTCTTGAGTAGATGAAGGTTTAGGAACAAACCCCATGCGATTTGGTTGAGTCTAGATGAAAATCTTAAGGTTTTAGTGTGAGCAGTTCTTGGTTTAGGTCACTTGAGGACGATGAACAGATGTTGTCCGATCGCACGTGTATTGGATGGACGGAGGAGATTAAGCCAAACAAACCCTTGGAGCGAAAAGGCAGTCCACATGGCAGTTGAGATGGATGACATCGTCAAATGGCAGAGCGCCGTGTGTGAGTTCGGAGCCACCGTAGGATTAGTTGGTGTCGCGTGTTTAAGTAGAAAAATATGGATTATTTGAATTAAATTAAATGCCTGAACTTCTAAAATCCATATCTTTCTCTAAAAAAATCATAAAAATAAAAGGAAAATACCCACTTCCTCAGGAAATAGAGGAGAATAATGTTGAATAAAAATAAAAAATTATTTTTTGACTCTATGATTTTTATTGAATTAAATGCTCTATGGAGTATTTTAATTCATTATGATCAAGAAATGCTCATCACTGCTTGAGATCTTTAGGGTTTGTTCCTTATGACAGAGGGGTTGTTCTACGATTTTTCCAAGGTTAGAGAGTACCTCTATGCTTCTAACCCTATTTTTCAAGCTAAGAATGACTATTTTGGCTTATTTTAATTATATAAATTAGTATACTAATTGGAAAATTATGAGAATAATTTTACTAGGTTTCCTATGGTTAGAGAAGTTTAGGAAAAATGTCATGATGATTTAAATTATTTTGTACATTTCTATAGTTAATTAAATGTATATATCATGCTTTAATTTATGCAATATAAATACTGCTAAAAAATTAACAAAATCAATTCCACATTGTGTATAAAAATCATGTTTACCTACTGTAAAATTTTAAAAATTATTTGACTAGGTTCGAGAATTAAAGTTAATTTTCTAAGAAACCTTGTACTTTTGTACAAAAATAATTAGATTGAATTAAATACACTTAGAAAAATTATAAAAAATAGTTTTCNTATATATATATATATAAATTTAAAAGTTAAATTATTATTTTCTCCAGGATCAAGTTTTTGGTTATGTTTCAAAGTATGAAAACATAAGTGAAAAATATCATCAAAGATATTGTTATACCATTGCATATAAGCAGTAACTGGGTCAGTAGCATAGGGTCTTGCCGTAGGACTTTTCTGTTCAATATTCATAGAAGACTAGAAAAGGAACCCTCTCCATTAGAAATTCTAAACTTTTCTTTACTCAACTTGAATATCCAGATGTTGGCCCTTACCTCTAGCACATAGTAGGTGTGGTCATTATAAGGAAGCTCAAAGGGGATCTCCATAACATTACTTGGTCTTAGGGTTGACCTTGGGTGTTGGTTTGGAGCTAGTTCACTTACTAGCACACCACATCCCACTGACAACCTTAAACCCAAACTTGTTAACTTTGATCTCTGGATCTTTTGGGAGCCTCATGTAGATGGTACCCTAGACCCACTAGCCCTAAGCTAGGGTCTAGCCAAGACCAGTACATAGATGACCTAAATGAAGGTTCCATTGGTTCATGGCTCAAATAGGGTGGTTGTCACCTCATTTTCACCAAAATAGCAAACTTAGCATTTTGCATCCAAATCTACCCAATTTACCAAAACACATTCATACTCCAAATTTGACCAAAATTCTCAAAATTACCGGAACTACCCAAGTTTGTTAAGAAATCATCTCAAATCATTTGAAATTACCCAAATTGCCTAAAACCTCCCAAAATTTTCAAAATTACCAGAATACCCCTAATTTGCCAAAATTACAAAATACCCTTAGTGGTCCAACCTTTCCCAAAATCCTCAAAATCATTTCCAATGACTCAAAAACCAATTTTGACCCTTCAATTAAACCTAATTTGACCATTTTGACCATTTTGACCAAAACCCCCCATTGCCCATGAAGGCCCAATTTCTTTAAATCCACCCTTAATGTCCCTAAATTTCATCCCAATTTCAATTCTAAAATCAAATTCATCATGCCTATGATAATTTAAAACCAAATCCAAGCTTAATTGACCCATGCTTTGAGCTTAATTTTGATCCAAACCAAAGCCCCCAATTTTGATCATATGACCTATTCTCACCCAATTGAACCTCATAGCCCACTCAATTGCCTCAATTTGGATCCCAAACTCTTCCTAACATTCCTACTAATCAAATTGAGCCTCAATTGGCCTTTATCAAGCCTCAATTACACTCAATTTTAACTCAAATTAAAAATCCCCAAATTTGCCCCAATTTAGCCACATGCCCAAATTCCACCAAATTGAATGCACGAACCCTAAAATTAGCACCCAATTGATGTTCAAATCTCTTTGTGACATTCCAATAGACCAATTTGAGCCATCAATTTGGACCTTGACCAACCCTAGCCTAGCCTAAACCCAAGCCCAACCCAACACCCCAAATTGACTAAAAGACCAAATTCCTTCAAATTGAACTTCCAAATTAACTCAAAACCAATCCAATTCTACCCTAAAATCTCTTTGAAAATCATCTACATCAAATGGATCAATCAAATAAGCTTAATAACAAGGCTAGCCCATTTCAAACCCAACTTCAAGCCAACTCTACCCACCATTTTACCAAATTTAACTTAACCAAGCCAAATTGGCCAACCAAAGATCACCACAACCACTAGGAGTACCCTTTGGACCAAGACACCATACAAGGGAACCTTTGGACCAATGGTTTTCTAAATTAAGGGATTTCATCACATTTTTGGATCTAAACCAAAATATCCCCACCATCATGCTAAACCATTAAAGTTTAATCATAATTAACCCTCCCATTGACTCACCTGACCACTTGAACACCTCCTCTACTCTAGTCGGCCACCCTAGTCACCAGAAAACCCCAAAATCGAGAGTCACCTCACCAAATTCAAACCCAATTGAACCTATCCAAGTCTTCTAACCCCAATTGCTCTTTGGAGCTCTTCTCCCCTCCACATAAGCAGGTTATTGCACTCATTAATTGGCTCTGAGATCCACCCTAAGCCCCTCTATTTAAGCTCACCTCCTCCACATGCAAACTAGAGAGTGAGCACCAATTTTCTTGGGGAAACTCTGCCAAATTGCTCCCAGAGACTCTCCAAGACCTCCTCATCTCAAGCCCACCATTTTCCCCCTCTTGTTTCCAGTGTGAGAGCCCAATTTTGAGCTCAAAATTTCAGTTTAAACTAGGACCAATTTTTCCACACCTCGCAATAGATCAAACTTCAATTAACTATCTCCACACCATCACCAGAGCAGAGGAGTTGATCCCCCACAAAAGCCCCCTCTCAAACAGCCTCTAGCATAGCTCTAGACCAACACCTGAAATCGAGCTTGATCGAAATCATATCAAGACAATTCACCAGAGCCTAAGACTTCATCTAGAGGTTTGTTGGACCCAATCGAAGCTACCACAATCATATGATTGAGGCCTCCCCTGTTAGGCAAAGGTACTGAACTTCAACTCTAAATCGAGCTTAAATTGATTCTCCATATGTATTTACTATATTTCATACCATATAAGTCATATAGATATGATCTTCTTGAGTAGATGAAGGTTTAGGAATAAACCCCATGCAATTTGGTTGAGTCTAGATGAAGATCTTAAGGTTTTAGTGTGAATGATTCTCGGGTTAGGCCACTTAGGGACGATGAACGGATGTCGTCCGATCGCACGTGTATTGGATGGACAGAGGAGATTAAGCAGGATAAACCCTTGGAGTGAAAAGGCAGGCTGCATGGCAGCTGAGGTGGATGACAGTGTCAAATGACAGAGCGCCGTGTGTGAGTTCGGAGCCGCCGTAGCATTAGTTGACGCCGCGTGTTTAAGTAGAAAAATACAGATTATTTGAATTAAATTAAATGCGTGAACTTCTAAAATCCATATCTTTCTCTAATAAAATCATAAAAATAAAAGAAAAATATCCACTTGCTCAGGAAATAGAGGAGAATAATGTTGAATAAAAATAAAAATTATTTTTTGACTCTCTAATTTTTATTGAATTAAATGCTCTCTGGAGTATTTTAATTCATTATGATCAAGAAATGCTCATCAATGCTTGAGATTTTTAGGGTTTGTTCCCTATGACAGAAGGGTTGTTCTATGATTTTTCCAAGTTTAGAGAGTGCCTCTATGCTTCTAACCCTATTTTTCAAGCTAAGAATGACTATTTTGGCTTATTTTAATTATATAAATTAATATACTAATTTTAGTAGGTTTCCTATGGTTAGAGAAGTTAAGGAAAAATGTCATGATGATTTAAATTATTTTGTACATTTCTATAGTTAATTAAATGTATATATCATGCTTTAATTTATGTAATATAAATATTGATAAAAATTTAACAAAATCAATTCCACATTGTGTATAAAAATAATGTTTACCCTCTGTAAAATTTTAAAAATTATTTGACTAGGTTTGAGCATTAAAGTTAATTTTTTAAGAAACCTTGTACTTTTATACAAAAATAATTATATTAAATTAAATACACTTAGGAAAATTATAAAAAATAGTTTTCTGAGTTCCTTGTGATCAGGGGTACTTAGGAAAAATAAAAGTTATTTTTGAGAAAATACATCGTTTTTAGCTTTATTTTGAATTTAAAATAACTATAATATTAAAGATCTCAAAAATACAAAAATATTTTAAAATATGACTTATAATCTCTTAATTCCTTGGGACTCATTAAAATATTTTTCTTAATTTTTCCAACTTTAAAAAATAAATTTTAAAAGCTTAAAAATGAATTTCTTTTATTTTTCCCTTTAAAATAATCATAATAAATAAATTAAAAATCACAAAAATACAAAATTTGATTCTCTGAGTTTTATGAACTTAGAGAAGTTTAATAAAATATAAAAAATAGTTTTTGTAATTAAAACATTTTTTTCCATTTAATTAAATCATTGAAATTTGTTAATAATTAAATAATAATAATAAAAATTTAATTCAAAAAAATCATGGAATTTTGTCTATGTGTTTCTTTGGCCTAATGGGACCTCTAATGATTTTCTCATGAATTAAAAAAAACTTTATTTTGGATAATTAAATAAATCAATTTTAAAAAATATTATTTTTTGGATTTAAATGATTATTTAAATTAAATTAAATTTTAAAAACCCAAATTATTTTCCTCTGATGTTTTAATTACCCCATAGATAGGACACTTTAAATTCTCAAAGCCATTTAAATTTTCATTAATGAGTTATGAAGTGAAGAGCCCCAAAGGTGGAAGGGTAACTTTATATTTTGGTTCCTTAATCAAAATTTAGGATTAACTTTATAGTTTGGTAGCTATACCTTCATCTACTCCTGCAATGTAAATTCTTTGCAAGATTATATATATGTTGTCAAAACTAACCTTTCAGGCGAAGGAACGAGAAGAATCGACAGAGACATTTTTAAATTATTACATTTACCTTTTTGTACTTCTTGTCTTAAATTTGCATGTTAAACAACGATATCACCCTACATGTCAAAACCATAACTGTTAGGATAGCCGCAAAACTAAAACTAAAATTTAAAAATTAAATAAGATAAAATTCAATGCCACAACAATCAAAATATAAGACAAATCAAAATTTAAATTACAAACAAAATAAAACAAAAATTGCAACTAAATTAAAATATCTCTATCGAATAATCGGGAATCCCTCGGAGGAGGTAACCTACGATTGCTAACAAGATTTCTCGTCGTCTAAATGAAAGTATGGAAATCATTGAGTTGAGTTTAGTAAATTCATTTGGACAAAGTGAATCCAAAAGAAAATAGTGGTGTTGGAACTAGGGAACCATAAGATCCTATTCGGTGTCGCTCTAATCAAGTTTAATATTCCCCATAACATTTAAATAACCATAACCTTAAGAAACCCTTGATTTGACATCATGACTTGACATATTATAAAACCTAAACTCGCCACGATGAGCAGCTTGGAGCTAGCATTGTGAGCAGTATGACCATCTTCAACAACAAAACATGTTTACGCCAGTTAAACCATTCATTATAAATAAACAACTGAGCCATGGGATTTTGAGGTTGTTCGCCTAGTGTGACATAAATCCTCAACTTATCTTTATGCCTTCGTATGGCTCTACTATACAATATAATCCCTAACTCGCTTTAGGATCCCGAGGTTATCATTCTTCACGACCTAAATCCTCTCATCTTCCCGGCTATTCATGTGATCATTTCACATGGATGTAAGCCATAATTAAATAAAACAAGGAGGATGAAACACTTAAATATTTCTCCTCTAAATTGAAGCCAAACCATGGGGTAGACTGGGAAGTCACCAAGGTTTTCCTCAGGATCCATTACATCCTCTAGACCTTCTTGCTTTGGATTTCAAAATAAATGTTCCAAATTTAAGCCATTCCCCTTTACACGTCTTTATCTGATTTCGTTGAAAAGTCTTATTCCTTTGACTTCTTTGAAGATAATATCCCCTGATTTTTATCGAGATTTTTCATATTAAAAAAAATGGTTTTTGCAGACCAAACGAATGTCATATATTTCTTATTTTATTTGATAGAGCCTCACCCGCAATCTTATTTTTATCTTTTGAGATAGATACATAGCTTGAGGTGTAGCACTCTTTCATCTAAAATTTGAGAGATATGGGATTAGCTTGATTTCATATTTTTCTAAAATTAAAAAAATATATATGTAAATTAAAATTTTCCTCCGAAGCGGGCGAAATGATTCTGATTTCGGTGACCGACATCTTCCACAGGATGACCCCCCTAAAATATGTACTCTCTCTATTTAAATCAAAGAATATTGTATTCATACATCAGTAATGTGTCCATGTCCCTCATGGATCATATTACAATTCATCCATTGACATGCTTCACCCATTTCTTTCTTGGGCAAGTACGGTCAACACTTTTGAACTTTAGGAATGTCTGTTCAATTACCTTTGAGCAGAGAGGCTCAGGAGTTTATTAGGACTTTTAATCTTTATGTGGGGTCAGACCTCTAATAAGTCTGTTAGTGGACTAGTTCCGTCCGGGCTATTTACTTTGTGAAGTCAGTCCTGCACTGGGTCCTAAACTTCACTTTCCTTTTCGAGTTTGGCTTGCTATTTTGCAAATTAAGTCGAATTGTGTCGTCCTGCACTTTCTCTTTAAACCTTCTATATATAGTTAATTAAATTCTTCTGTTTTCAAATTTATTTTTACTAAATTCCAAAATATTTTCCACAAACTAGAATTTAAATAAAAGACTTGCCCAGTCTATAGATCGACCTTTTTAATTTTTAGTGCTTGCACTAGAATTACAAGGCATTGACCAAATAACTAACCCTCTGAGTTTTCTTTTTGAAGCTATTGCAAAGGCGTTCCATACGCTCACTTTCTCGTGCAACCTGCCGACGAGCCGTGATGCTCGCAATGTTGCCCCCACCATCAAGTTTGGAGCCAGATTCGATGAACTTGAAGTCGTGCTTAGAAAGGCTCCCTTTGTCCTAATGAAAGTTACTGCTCTAGAAGTTTAGGAGCCGTCTGCTGAGTTCAGTTTGAACTTTCCTCAGAATTTCCCTTCTTATAAGAAGGTGAAGACTACTGCCCCAACACTTGCTAAGCCTGTTGTTCCCACTTCTGTTATAGGAAAAGAGGTCATGATCATTGAAAATATAATCGAAGGAATCACTGTCCCACCATCGGTGTTTGAAATTGGATCAAGTTCGAAGTTTGTGCCATTAACTTAATCACAAAGAAGAAACTACAATCGAATGGTCCGGAGGGCTGCTAAAGCCCAGATTTTTGAAGAAATATTTATTGATGAAATTCCTTACTAGGAGGAATTAGGATTGCCGGAAATCTATCCACTTCTGCGAGGGAGTAGGTTCCATTCCTTAATGAACACCAATGGGTTCAAAAGTATCTAGAGGATTGCTGCTACTGTACCGTTATCTCATGGACATAATTGGGAGAGGAAGAAGCTTGCTCATATCATTCAAGTCAGCACAATGTTCAAGAGATTAACTACCAAAGAGGGTTGTTCAGACAGTGAACTACTTAAATGAGTGGAATGTGTAGTATCCCCAAGCATGAAGAAAGAAATTCTGAGAGATGTCAGAACTGCTAGACGATTTTAAGATCAACTGAAACTTGGCCTGCTCACATTCCCATCAAGTTCCGCCTGGGAAGTAGTGTTGATACCACCATCATCACCACTGATTCTACCAATGCTACTCCAATACCCGTAGGCCATTGATCGGTTAAGTCGTATGGGTCCGAGAGTTCTACCAATTACCAATCATAAGGACATCTCTAAAGTTCCAAAGGAAAGGATGAAGAGGTTACCAGATACTGTATTTGGTCTTCACCAAGGGGAGCATACTTCTCTTCGACATGCTGATGCATCTGTTGAAACACCTCGTCTCAAGACATCACCGACAAAGAAAAAGGTATGGGTACCTAAGGTCTTCGTACCAATACGGTTCAATGAGCCCGTAGGGCAGGATCATGGAGTGAAGCAAGGGTTTGAAGTATCCTACATCGTCGCAGCTATGACTACCAAGTTGAATGAAGAAGTGGAGGATGTTCAACAGAGTCCCCCAGATCTTAAGATTATGCAAGAATCAATAATCAAAGAAAAGGTTGAGAAGCTCAGGGTCGAGATTTCTGAGTTAGCCCGAGAACATGGGGTTTCCGTTTATGATGATGATGAAAATTTTAACTTTAATGACCATATCAATGAAGACTTCATGGATATTCATGTCATCAAAACTTGAGTCGCTGCATCTGCGTGCAACGACCAATCTCTCATTGAATGGAATGTAGTAGATGATATGCGTAGGGTTGTTATACTAAGGGATGAGCAGATCGGCCAAATGGAGAAAAATATGGAAGCGATGGCCACTTCCATGGCTGCCATGGCTACAGTTCATGGACAGTCTCAAGCACAATAATTAGTTTCTCCAGAAGTCAATCAGCCAGAGATTGTACATATCACCGATGAAAGGATGGAAGTTGCCTCGGCTAACAGAGATGATCAACATAAGTAGGATTCTCCACTGAGCGTCATACCAGAAAAAGTATTTAAGTAGATGTTCGAGCAAGTTTGGGAGGCCTTAGCCCAATATAAGGGTGGTGCATTAATTTTAAAGGGTAATCTTACCCAGAAGAATTTGATGTCGTGCCCTACCCTAAAGGTTTTGTGTCACCGAAATTTAAGATATTTGATAGGACTAAAATCCCAGACAACACATAGCGTACTTCTGAGCCAGTTATGGTAATACAGGAAGTAACAAAGCCTTATTTTTTCGTCAGTTTGTCAGCATCCTGTCAGGGATAGCATTCAATTGGTATGCTGAGTTGCCCAACTGACCAGTGAAGACATTCACCAAATTAGAGCAATTATTCGTGAGAGATTTATCGGATCTCAACATCATGTTTCTATTAGAGATCTTATAGTAGAGAAGCAAAGGCCTAACAAGACTCTAGTGGATTATATCTTGAGGTGGAGAAACCTTAGCATGAAATGTGAACCTCAACTACAGGAACATCATGCAATTGAGATCCTACTTAAAAGCATCAATGGGCTAGTAGCTTTCATGCTTAAGGGACTCACCGCCAAGTCCTTTGAGAAACTACCCAACAAAGCTAGCAATCTGCAAGAGGAATTTAAACACATGCATTCTCAGGAGAAATCAGGAAAAGACCAGAACAACCTGAATATTCAAGAAGAGGTCAGGGACAATGGCAACGGTTGATAAGGGAAAGCAAACGATGAATATACAAGAAGAACATTCTCGTCAAAGTTCCCAATCATCCTCACAACATGCTCAACAAGGAACACAATAATATGGCCAGCCTAGCCAGAAGTCGCATCAACAAGTATCATATCAAACAAAAAAAAAGAAGGGTCTGACTCTTTTGGAATGAAAGAAAGCAGTATCTTCCTTTAGAGATGAAGTTGTACCAAAAATGTTCAGAAGCCTAATGAAGAAGCCTGAGTTCATATTGTCAGATCCAAAGAAACCTAAGGAAGTTGACAAGAAAGAACAGCCCAATTCTTGCCCATACCACAAAATGCTTAGACATACTATAGAGGAATGTTTTATCTTTAAGGATCGGCTAGAAAAAAATCTTAAAGAAGGGAATATAACAATCCCAAAAGAAAATTTAAAAGAACCTAAAAAAGGTTATGTAAATATGATTTTGGCCAAGCCAATCACTCCGATAGATCTCTATTTAGAAGAGGATGGATGAAGTACAATTTGGAACAATTCATCAAAGAAGATACTAGATCAGATTCAGACCGCTTCAGCTCAGGTAGCCTTTCAGAGTCTTTAACCTGCTCAACCAAGGGTGGAGATTTTGCCAAAGAAACCACCACAACCAGAAGAGAAAGAGAAGAGCAACATCTTGAAGACCGATAGCACGAGGGGCAGGATAAGGGCTGCTTTTGTTGGATTGGTTGTCTCGGATTCGTGGAAGAAAATCCTCGAACCCCTGACCATGTATGATTATCTTTTGATTATGATTTCAGCAGCGTTTTAATTATTTCTAGTGATAACATAATTTAATTTACTCAATCTAACTCCAAGCTTGATTTCCAAACTGATCCTCAAATCTTACTCAAGTCCGATGAACCCATTAACAAGGATAAAGAAGATATCGACTATATCGGTTACGATAACACCGGGAGTGAGGAGCCAGTCCTCGAGCGTCATGGAACACCACTCGCTATCAAATTGGATCTCTCCAATAATGAAGAAGAGACACCAAAAATTTTGCCTACAACATCTCAGGAAGAAGAAATCACAGAGATAAATCTGAGTGGGAAAGTGTTACCCTCAAGGTCAGCTCCAGTGGATAAAAGAAAACAAATAATAACGAAAGAAAAGTTGCCTCCACCTCCACCAGTGGAAGAACCAAATAATTAAGTAAAGATTGAAGGATTATATAAAGTGGATTATAACGTGCTAGCTCATCTTAGGAGGTTGCCGGTTAAATTAAGTATCTACAATGCTCTAATCCTATCAAAAGAGATGAGAGAGTCTCTAGTTACAACCTTGCTTGACCTATAGATTTACTTAGCTCAGTTGGTCAGCATATTCTTGGATGAGGTTTGTTCTTTAAAGGAACAACCTGGGATAAGTTTCACAGATGAGACTTGTTGCTCGGTACTGCTGACCACAACCAACCGCTCTTCATCTCTATTAATATCAACAAATTCGTGTTGTCCAGAGTTTTGGTAGATCCTGGAGAATCACTCAACTTAATGAGTTTACAGACATTAGCATATTTGGATATTGAATCTCAAGAGCTTACAACTAATAAAATGTTGTTAAGAGGGTTCAATCAGAAGGGAGAAAGTGCCATTGGATCAATTACGCTGCTTATGAAAGTTGGAGATAACAACTGCTAAATTTCATATCATCGATGCCAAATCCTCTTTCAATGCGTTACTTGGTCAACCGTGGATTCATGAGCACAACATGGTTCCATCTTCCCTACATCAGTGCATGAAATATTACAAGAAAGGACAAGAACATTACATTAAAAGAGATTTACAACCATTTTTAGTTCATGAAGTTAGCATTCATGAAGATGCCGCCTACTACGCGCCTCCAAAGAAAACTGTATTCTCTTGTGATGTGATAACAAATAAAAATGACAATTTAGAAGAATCATGAGAGCAAAGCCATTCAGCTTCGCTTAGGCAATCTTTCGCCACTCTTTTGCAACAAGTTGGTGGGGGTTCTTTTAGTTCGCGCACCCGAGGTTGAGGCCAGGGACTTTGACGGGTAAGAACCAATGCTATTGCTGGATTTACTAAGCCGACTATCAACATTGGTGATGAAGAAAGCTCCGAGAAGGAAATGATGACAATAAAATAGAAGAAACTTCAGCAAGAGATATCCTTGAAAGATGTGGAGAAAAGTGAATATGAGTCGATGTATGATCGAATCAACCACTATGTGAATGTCTTGACCCTTACTCCGATTTTCCCTCCAAAAGGTCGAGAGTTTAGAGGTCAAGGAAGTCCGTAGCGTTGGTTCAAAGCCAATCAAATTTTAGTGTGCTTCTACTTCTATTAATCTTGAAAATCATGTAAATTTGGATGAGGATTCTAATGAATTAATGGAATTACCTTTTGGTTACTTTTCTCCTTGTGTACATAAGTTAATTCAATAGGGATATCTGCCAAAACAAATACCAAAATATAAGTTACAACTTTTTGAAAAATTGTGGAATGTTAAGAGTCAAACTCCAAACTCAAAAGAGGGTCTTAGATTTGGTACTGCAGGACCAGTCGATAACTCGAAATTTTGCATAGTTGTTACTAGAAGATTGGAAGAGGATTGTCTCGATGTAGAGGATGACTCTTAAGATCAGTTAATAGAAGACATTCCGCTAAAATTTGAGGAAGAAATTAAGTCAACTGTTGATGAATTGAAGAAAATTAACCTCGTGACTGAGGAGCAGCTCCGACCTAAATTTATAAGTTACTTACTAAACAAGGAAAAATCTTAGGAGCTAATCAAGCTATTGTCATAATTCATGGATTGCTTCACTTGGAGTTATGATGAAATGCTAGGATTATCCCTAAAAGTTGCAGTGCATAAGCTAGGGGTGAATGAAGATGTGACCCTAAAAAAGCAATCTCCCAGAAGGATGCGCCTTGAGATAGAGAAACAAGTCATTGTCAGAGTGAAGAAATTAATAGAGGCTAACTTTATAATAGAAAAGCAATACCCCATGTGGCTAGCTAACATTGTACCAGTTAAGAAGAAAAATGGATAGATTTGTGTTTGTGTCGACTTCAGAGATTTTAACAAAGCATGTCCAAAAGATGAATTTTCATCGCCGATACCAGAAATGATGGTAGACATCGCTTCGACACATGAGATTTTTTCCATCATGGATGGATCATCAGGATACAACTAAATCAAGATGGCTCCAGAGGATGTAACACTTACAACATTTAGGACGTCAATTGGGATTTTCTACTACAAAGTAATGTCGTTTGGGTTAAATAACGCCAGAGCAACATATCACTGTGCAAATAACAAAAATCTTTGACGACCTCATTCACAACTAAGTAGAATGCTACATGGATGATTTGGTAATCAAGAGCAAACAAAAAATAAACCATTCATACAATTTGAGGATTGTTTTCGAACGATTACGACAATATAATCTCAAGATGAATTTCTTAAAATGCGCCTTCGGTGTCACCTCCGGGAAATTTTTAAGATTCGTTGTTTGTCATGAGGGAATCGAGATCAACCCTGATAAGATTAAAGCTATCTTGGAAATTCCTCCTCCCAAAACCTTGAAACAACTACGTTCCTTCCAAGAAAAATTGGCATATCTAAGACGCTTTATTTCTAATCTCTCAAGTATGTGTATGCCCGGTATCAACATTAATTAAAAAGGATGCCAAATTCATTTGGGAAGATAAATATCAGTGGGCCTTCGAGGATATTAAACAATACCTAATGACACCTCCTGTTTTGGCAGCCTCTATCCAGGAAAAACCGTTGATACTTTATATTGTGGCCTTAGACGACTCTCTCGGAGCCCTGCTAGCTTAGGTCAATGACGAGGGTAAGGAAAATGCGCTCTACTACTTGAGTCACCATCTCATACCAACGGAAGTAAAGTATCCACCTATTGAGAAACATTGTCTAGCTTTAAGTTTTGTCACCCAAAAGCTTAGGCATTACATGCTCTCTCATAAAATTACCCTTATTTCAAAAGTTAATCCATTGCAATATTTGATGACTCGACCAACACTTTCTGGACGTCTAACAAGATGGTTGATGATTTTATTGCAATTTGATATAACTTTTGTTCTCCTCCATGCTATCAAGGGACATATTTTAGCAAATTTTCTCGCAACACACCCTCTTCCAATTGGGCCCCCACTCAACGATGAGTTACCAGATGAACATGCATTACAAATAGAATTCTCCCGTGTGCAACGTTGGGAGATGTACTTCGATGGAGCTTCTTCAGCTAGGAAAGAAGAAGGATCAGGAATGGCTCTACCAAGCAAAACAGGGATTGATTTAATTTTCATCACGCCAGACAAGGGTATACTGAGATTCTCTTATCACCTGACAGAGCCATGCACAAACAACTTAGCAGAATATGAAGAACTAATCACTGGGTTAGAGTTGGCAATCTCGATGGATATAAAAAAAATTGCCATCTATGACGACTCATAACTCGTAACTCAATAAGTTGTTGGATAATACAATATTTTGAGGCCAAGACTAGCAAATATCATCAGTACACAATGAAGCTGCTGGAACAGATCCCTAGTGTGACTCTCTACCGGTTTCCTCAGGGAGATAATGCTGATGCTGATGCTTTAGCAAAAATTGCCAAAAAATTGGCGTGTCCCTCGAAGGATTCCATTGACATTATAGTAAAAGGAAGACGAGTTTTGTCTCGGATCGATCTCGATAATCTATATAATCTTAAAATAGAAGAAGGAACGATGATTACAGTTTCTGACATCAATGAAGATTGACATAAGCCATTAATAGAACATTTGCATATTGGAAAGTTTCCAGAGGACAAGTCTGAGGAATATCACATTTTGAGAAGAGCTATGTCATATGCTCTAATGGGTAATGTCCTTTACAAAAGATCTTGTGATCAGATGTGGTTGTGATGTCTAAGCGAAGAAAAATCATAGAATATTATCAAAGAAGTACATGTCGGATTGTGTGGTGCTCACCAGTCAGGGCCGAAGATGAAAATAAAGATTAAGAGAATCAGTTATTATTGGCCAGAAATGATGTTGGATTTCATGGATATAGCTAGAAGAAGTCTCCTTTGCCAAGTACATGGGGTGGTCTTACAACAACCTCTGAATGTGGGGTGGTCTTACACCAACCTCCGAATGTGCTACACCCAACTGTTGTATCGTGGCCATTCGAGTGTTGGAGCATGGCCAATAGACCCTCCATCCTTTTAGACACATAGATTCATTCTTGTCGCTATGGATTACTTCTCTAAGTGGGCAAAGGCATTGTCGTTATGAGAGGTTACAACACAGCATGTCCTTCAATTTCTTAAGATCCAAATCATCTACCATTTTGGAGTTCCATGCAGAGTTATTTTGGATAATGGGATAGCCTTCAAAAGCACAAGAATCAACAACTTTGTCAAGCAAAATGGGATAGACTGGAGATACTCTACAATCTACTATCCTAGGGCAAATGGAGTGGCCGAGGTCTTCAACAAAACACTGGCATAGATCTTAAAGAAAACATTGGACAAAAATAAAAGAGAATGACATAATAAACTATTATAAGCAATTCCTCATTGGTGAAGGTTACTCCAGGTGCTCTTTTAACAAACAAAATTCATCTGAGGTTGTGCTGACCAACTAAGCTAAGCAAATTTTTGGGTCAAGTAAGGTCGTGACCAAAGATTCCCCCATCTCCTTTGACAGGATCAGTTAGATGCTTAGTTTGGCTGGCAACCTCCTAAGATGAGCTAGTACATTATAATCCTTTTTATAAAGACCTCCAATCTTTACTTAATTATGTATCTTTTCCACTGGTTAAGGCGAAGGTTGTTCTTCTCGAGTGAGTACTTGTTTTCTTTTGTCCATTGGAGCCATCCTAGAGTGTAATATCTTCCCACTCCTTAAATTAATTTTTGTAATCTCTTGATCTTTTGATGTTATAGCCAACTCTTCTGGTGTCATTTTTGAATCTAAAAAATCTAAGTTGATTGCTATTGGTGTTCCTTGACACTCAAGGACTAGCTCCTCACTCCCATAACTGTTGTAATTGGTGTCATCAATATCTTTATTATTTCCATTGACATATTCATCAGACTTAAGTATGATTTAAGGATCATTTTGGGAATCAAGATAGAGGTTAGATTGGTCATAGTCATTTACGTTATCACTAGAGATAGTCAAAACATACCCAAAATCATAATCATTATATTCAATAGACCCTGGAGGGGCAAAAAGATTGTCATACATGGTCAGCGATTTGAGGAATTTCTCCCCAAAATCCAAAATAACCAATCTAATAGAGGTAGCAGGTATCCTACCCATCTTTCTATTGGACTTCATCTCATTCACCATCTCACTCTTCTTTACCTTCGGCTGTGGCAAATTCTCTGGTGTGATCTCCCTCTTTGTTCTGATAGGCTGTAGACTTTGAGCGACCGCTTGTGCTAATGCAATCTGAAGGTGGTCCAATATCTTCTTTGATGATGGAGACTATGTTCCAACCACTGTTATCTAAATACAGATCTATCAGGGTCGGGGTGATTAGCTAGGCCAAAATCATATTTTACATAACATTTTTTATGTTCTTTTAAATATTTTTTTCAGAATCGTTATATTTACCTCTTTAAGATTCCTTTTGAGCAATCCTTGAAACTGAAACTGATTTCAATGGTGTGTCCAAATAATCTGTGGTAAGGGCAGTAACTGGGATGATCCTTCTTATCAACCTGTTTAGGTTACCTCGGCTCTGACAATCTGAACTTGGGCTTCTTCATTAAACTTCTGAACATATTTGGCAGAACTTTATGCTTGAAAAAGTTTACCCTGTTCATCCGTTTTGCATATGATAGACCCTGTCTCCCATCTGTCTGGTATGTTCTCCTCTAAAACAACTGTTGGTCAGACTGGCCATATTGTTGAGCATGTTGCTGATGATGAGACTGATCATGCTGTGATTGTTGTTAGGCACCCCGATGAGACTGCTTAGCTTAAATCCTCATTGGCTACTTTCCCTTATAGTCCGCAGCCACCTTCCCAGACTTCTTCTCAAATGACTTGACTGCTCTGGATTTCTTAGACTTTTCCAAAGCTTCCATGTGCTTAACCTCGTCTTGCAAGCTACTAGCCTTGTTGAGTTATTTCTCAAATGACTAAGTTGTGAATCCCTTGAGCATGAAATCTACTGGTCCATGAATGCTTTTGAGTAGTATCTCAATCACATGTCATTCTTGTAGTTGAGGCTCACACTTCATGCTCAAGTTTTTTTGCCTCAAAATATAGTCAATAAAGATCTCGTTGGTATTCTTTCTTTGCACTGCGAGATCTCCTATGGTGACAGGGTGTTGCACTCTGGCAAACCTCTTGACGAATAAGTACTCCAACTCAACAAATGTCTTCACTGATCCATTGGGCAACTCGGTATACAATCAAAAGCTATAATAGATAAACTGCTAACAAACTAGCAGAGCAACAATGCTTCATTGCCTCTGACATTGCAACAACTGGCTCTAAAGTGGGCTATATGCTAGTCGGGACTTCTGGTTCTTTCAAACACCTTGAAATTTTGCAGCACCAAGCTCTTGGGGTATGGTATGGCATCAAATTACATGGGATAAGGTCTGCCCTTTCAAATTGATGCCCCTCCTTTAGATTGGGGTAAGGTCTACCCTTTAAAATTGATGTCCCTCCTTTGGATTGGGCTAAGGTGTCCCTCACTTGCTATTTGACCAACTGCTTTAAGTCTTTTTCTGGTATCAATCCCTAGAAAACACTTTTCTTCTACAGTTTGTCATTACTGTCAGAAGCAACCTCCTGTGTATCATCTGTAATATGCACAACCTCAGGCTGATTGACCTCCAACAAAGCTAATTATTGTGAGTGATATTGTCCTTGCATTGTAGCCATGACAGTTATACTGGTAGCCATCTCCTCCATCCTTCTCTTCATTCAAATGATCTATTCATATCTAAGTTAAATGGCCCTTCACAGGTCATCCACAATGTTCTCCTCACCAGAAAGTGAAGCATCATGCATAGGTGCAATGGCCTTGGTCTCAACAAAATTAATTTTCATAAACTCCTCTTCGAGGTAAGCCATGAAATCAAAAATTTGTCATCATCAACACCCATTCCTCGCTCTTTAGCTAATTCTACAATCTCAGCTCTGAGCTTTTCTACCTCTACCTTATCATCGATTAATTTCTCCCAAATTTTGAGATCTATGGGTCTCTCTTGAACATCATTTTTCTTGGAAACAGACTCTGTAACAACAGTGGAAACAACTCCTGGTACATAAGACTTATGCTTCATTCCATAAAATTGTCCCATAAACTCATTAGGACGTTCTAGTTCGACACCGTTAGGTACCTACACTTTCATCATTGACATTGATACTTTAGGATGGAGTATCTCGGAGGAGGCATCCGTATCTCGAAGAGAAGTATACTCCCCACCGTGCAGACCAAGTACACTGGTAATGGGTATCTTCCCCTTATCCTTCTTCTAGAAGTTTTCATGAATGACGTTAGGTGGTATCCTTGGACCTAGATGTGAATTGACCAGCCAACGTCTTGTGGACTTTGGAGTAATGGTGGTAGAATCTGTAATGATGGCAATGCTATCAATAGTACTTCCAAGGTGGAATTTGACTAAAACACGGGCTGGAGGTACTTCAACAAATCTTTGGAATTGGTGGGCAAATCTAATATCCTTCAAGATTTATTTCTTCATCCAGGGTGAAAGTGCACATTCAACTCATTTGAGTAACTGAGCAACAATACACCCCTCATTGGCAGTTAGCCTATCAAACACTATACGGACTTTGGTGATAGAAGTAGGCCTCTCCCTCTCCTTACTGTTATCTTGTGGTGACGGTAGAGCAGCTACAATCCAATAGATGCTCTCATCCATAGTGGTATCCATTAACGATTAAAACCTACATCCTTGTAGAAGAGGAGCAACCTCAGGCAGTCCAAGTTCCTTATGGTGAGGAATCTCATCAATAAGGGGCTATCACTGTAGCATGGGCCCTAACAACCCTTTGAATTTTTTGTTTCAGTATCTTCATTGCGACTTGGTCAGCAGCTTAACTGCTAAACTTGAACCATCCTCAAATACTTATGGTAAAGTAGTGAATGCATCAACTGAATCCTCTTTAATCAAAACTTCTTTTCCTTTAGCAAACGATATGGTAGACACACTAACATTAAATCTGGCAGCAGTAGGTGTTACAACTCTAGAGTGAACAGATGCAGGGATGACAAACTTAACGGGTGTCAGGGTGGTAGTGATCTTTCCCTTTATTGTAAGAAGGGAAGTCATGGGGACAGCTCAAATTGAACCCAGCTGACGGTTCTTGAACTTTTGTAGTGGCAACCTTCATGATGATGAATGGCGCCTTGCCAACTACGACCTCAAATTCATCAAATCCAGCTCCAAACTTGCTCATTGATGCAATGTTGCGGGTGTCGCGATCAGTAGGTAAGTTGCAAGAGAAAGTAGAGTAGTGAACGCTATCGTAGAAGCTTCAAAGAAAAATTTTTTGAGGTTTAATATCAACCAACACTTTGTAATTTTAGTGCGAACACGAAAAACTAATAAAGGTCTCTCTGTGAACTGGGCACATCTTTTTTTAATTTTCAAAATTATTATTTTTTTGTGATTATAGAATTTAAAGAGTTTTGATTAAAATTAAATGAGGGTGAAGAGACTTAATGACTTGGCTTGATTTAAAAAAAGCAAGGAAAACCCAAAAGATATGAGGAAAAGGTAAATTATAGGACCAAGTGCAGGATTAACTTCACAATGCACATCGACCAGACGAAACTAGTCCACTATACACCTATTGAGGGACCAACCCCACAAAAAAAATAAATTCCTAAAGGACTCTTGAACCTCTTTGTTTAAAGGTGACTAAATAGACGGTCCTAGTATACAAAGGAGTTGATCGTACTTGCCCGAGAAAGAAATGAGCAAAGCATGCCAACAGAAGAAGAGTAATTGGTCCATGAGAGACATGGACACATTACCGATGTATGAAGAAAAAACTTTCTAATCATAATGGAGAGTAAAACTACTCTCCAGCGAAGTCACCAGAAGTTGTCGATCACCAAATCGAGAAGAGGATATTTGATTTAGTATTATATATATATA
>JXCR01145536.1:86354-134798 GCA_002079205.1 Phalaenopsis hybrid cultivar | reverse complement strand
TATATATATATATATATATTATAAATTTGGAAAGAAGTGATTTAATTTTGAAAATATGAGGTCGAACCAATCTGATATAGACAATAGTTTAAAAAAATGAGCACAACACTACAAGTGACGTACCTATCCTGAGGAATAGACATATCACTTATCCGTGAAACTCGATTAAATAAACTAAAGAATTTATGACATCCATTTTAATCTGTGAAACCATCTATATTGATCGACAGTTTCTCTATCTAATATGAAAAATAAGATAGGTTTATTTTAGGCTGGTTTCTTAAATTTTCCTATAAGGTCAAGCCCCTATAGTTAATTAAGTCTTAAATAACCGAAGTCACCTAAGAAAAACTTAGAATTAGATAAAAAAATCTTGACTTCATGAATTTTAAAAGGTTGGACTTTCAAAGATCAAACCAAGGAGTTTCAAATGGGAAAGGCTCAAATTTGGAACATTGTTATAGAATCTAAAAGGATAAAACTAGGGGATGTCACAGATCCTGTGGAGAATCTCAGTGACTTCCCAAACTATCCTATGGTTTGGCTTCAATTTCAAGAAGAAAATTATTGAATGTTTTATCCTGCCAATTATTATTAATATGGGCTTACATTTGTACAACGCAATCATACAAATAGCCTGGAAGATAGAAGGTTTTATATCGTAACAAATGACAGCATCAGAATCCTAAAACGAGTTAGGCCTTAAGTTGCACAACATGGTTGTACAAAGGTTTAAAGATGAGATAAGGATTTATGTTGCACTAAGCAAACCATCCGAAAATCCTATAGCATGCTATTTAATTTGAAGGAAAGATTTGCTATTGTAGATCCATTTGTTGTTGTAGAATGTTGCCCTCAAAGTTAGCTCCAAGCTCCTCATCAAAGTAGCAGTCCTAAACTCTAAGATTCAAAAGGTTTAAATGACAAGTTTGTTCAATGACTTTGGAGGGGGGTTAAATAGATTTTTAAATTTTCCTAACCTCGTTCCAAGTAGTTAACCATGGACCTTCATAAATTTTCATTTGAATTTACTTTCATGCATCTAAAATTTACTTTATCATGCAAAAGAGATTTTTGCTTAAAAGAATTTTTGTAGAATGATGTAGTCCACATGTAAATTTACTTTATCATGCTCACAAAGATTTAAATACCTTAGAGAAAATTCAAATCCTTGAGCATTGGGTTAATTAATATAGGATAAGTAGTGTAGGGTATTTTTATTGATTTAGGTGAATTAACGAGTCCCGAGGCATAAATTGGTTGGTCTCTAAAGTTTTAATGGATAATTTTCTTGAACAAATAATAATAAGTCCAATTTTCCTTCAAAATATCAAAAAGATTGTAAAAGTGTTTGGGGCATAACCCTAAATAAAATTTAAAACTCTTTGAATTGTTTCAAGTTTAAATGGGTCTATTACATTGTTCAATTAATCATCCAAAGTTAGATTTAGTTTCAATGAATTAATACACCCTATGCTCAGTGAACATTAATATTTCAATTATCCCAAGAATGGGGTACCTCAAATATTCACCTGATATTTTACTTAAGAGTTATGTGAATGGATGCCTTTAGGGCAAGCCTAAGTAATTAATGATTTTGTACCCACGATTAAAGTTGGGCTTGTAGTGTTTAAAGGTACTCATAAAATAATCATGTTTTTATTTTCTAATCTTCATTCAACTAGTTTAAATATCAAGTCTAGCTCGCCAACAAGCCTTTAAATCTAATCTTTAAAGAAGACTTGCAATATTCAAAAAGTTAGATTAAGTGAGATCAATTCTTATTAAATGATCATGCTATCATTTAATCACCAATTAGGGGCTTCAAATAAGTAAATTATTATCTTCCTAGCTTAAGTCCGCTACCTTAGCATCTTCCAATTGAATTATCCTTTGAGTCATAAAAATTTAGAAAATTACAATTTTACCCTTATCATGAAAAGATGGCAAATTGGTTTCTACCTCTTAAACCATTATGATTCAAGCATCCAAAAGTTTTTATTATGATCAAAATTACCCACTCACCCCTTTGGTTAGATATAATTAGGGTATCAAAATCTCAAAATTACCATTTTGCCTCTAGTGCTCTCTACTTCATAACTCATTAAATTGAACTCAAATGACTTTGAAATTTTTATGGTATCTCTCTGATGAGTAAATTAAAATATTAGAGGAGAAATAATGATTTTTAATATTTTTTATGAAATTTATATAATTATTTAACTCAAAAATAGGATTTTCAATATTAATTTATTTAGCTAATCAAAGTAAAATTTATGTTTATGAGAAAATTATTAGAGGTTCACTTAGGTTAGAGGACCACTTAGACAAAATTTAATGATTTTTATAATTATATTTTAATTATTTTAATTATTTATTAATTTTAGTGATTTATTAAATAAAAAATATGATTTAATTTCAAAAATTACTTTTTATATTTTTATTAAATCTGCCTGAGTCCAGAGAACTCATAGAAAGAAAATTTTCATTTTTTACAATTTTTATTTTATTTATTATAATAATTTTAATGGAAAATTAAGAAAAATACACTTATAGCATTTAAAATACATAACTAAATCAGAAAAATTAGAAAAAAAACTATTTTAAAGGGTTCCAAGTGATGAGGGAATAACTAAGAATACTTTGGTGCATTTTCATATTTTATAATTTTTAATTATTTTTAATTTGAAAAGTAGCTTAGAAATGAACTATTTATTTTAACATAATTTTTATTTTTCCTAAGTGTTGTTGACNTATATATATATATATATATATATATATATATATATATATATATATATATATATATATATATATTATAATTTTGGAAAGAAGTAATTTAATTTTGAAAATATGAGACCAAACCGATCCCATATAGACAATAGTTTAAAACAATGAGCACAACGCTACAAGTGACGTACCTACCCTGAGGAATAGACATATCACTTATCTGTGAGGCTCGATTAAATAAACTAAAGAATTTATGACATCCATTTTAGTCTGTGAAACCATTCATATTGATTGACAGTTTCCCTTTCTAATATGAAAAATTAGACAAGGTTTATTTTAGGTTGGGTTCTTAAAGTTTCCTATAAGGGAATGCCCCTATAGTTTATTACATCTTAAATAACCAAAGTCACCTAAGAAAAATCTGGATTTAAATAAAAAAAAAATATTGACTTCATGAATTTCAAAAGGTTGGAATTTCAAAGATAGAACCAAGGAGTTTCAAATGAGAAAAGGTCAAATTTGGAACATTGTTATGAAATCTAAAAGGAGAAAACTAGGGGATGTCACAGATCCTGAGAAGAACCTCTGTGACTTCCCAAACTATCCTATGGTTTGGCTTCAATTTCAAGAAGAAAATTATTTAATGTTTCATCCTACCAATTATTATTAATTTGGGCTTACATTTGTACAACACAATCATACAAATAGCCAGGAAGATAAGAGGGTTTATATCGTAATAAACGACAATCTCAGAATCTTAAAATGAGTTAGGCCTTATGTTGCATAACATGATTGTACAAAGGTTTAAAGATGAGATGAGAATTTATGTTGCACTAGGAAAACCATCTGAAAATCCTATGGCATGTTATTTAATTTAAAGGAAAAATTTGTTGTTGTAGATCCATTTGTTGTTGTAGAATGTTGCCCTCAAAGTTAGCTCCAAACTCCTCATCAAACTAGCAGTCCTAAACTCTAAGGTTCAAAAGGTTTAAATGACAAGTTTGTTCAATCATTTTGGAGGGGGGGGGGTTAAGAAGATTTTTGAATTCCTAACCTCGTTTCAAGTAATTAACCATGGACCTTCATAAATTTTCATTTGAATTTAACTTTCATGCATTAAAAATTTACTTTATCATGCAAAAGAGATTTCTTCTTAAAAGCATTTTTGTAGAATGGTGCAGTCCACATGTTAATTAATTTAATGAAGCTAGGACTACAAAAATTTTAAGAGTATTGGGGGCAATCATCTTCTCAAGAGTCATCGAATAGTATCATCGGTTCTTATCCCTCCTTTTATTAAAGATCCTTGAGGTAGGAGATATTATTCTAAAATCCCACATCGTATCCCTCTTTTTTGCACACAATAGCATTGTTGTCATTTCCCTAGCCACCAAAACCTCAGACTTACACAAGCCCGATGATCCATTTGGGAAAAAACAAATATCCCCAATTCCTCACAAAGATTTAAATACCTTAGAGAAAATTCAAATCCTTGAGCATTGGGTCAATTAATGTAGGATAAGTAGGGTATTTTTATTGATTTAGGTGAATTAACGAGTCTCAAGGCATAACTTGGATGGTTCTAAAGTTTTAAAGGATAATTTTCTTGAGAAAATAGTAATAAGTCCAATTTTCCTTCAAAATATCAAAAAGATCGTAAAAGTGTTTGGGGCATAACCCTAAACAAAATTTAAAACTCTTTGAACTGTTTCAAGTTTAAATGAGTTTATTACATTGTTCAATTAATCATCCAAAGTTAGATTTAGTTTAAATAAATTAATATACCCTATGCTCAGTGAACATTAATATTTCAATTATCCTAAGAATGGGGTACCTCAAATATTCACCTGATATTTTACTTAATAGTTATGTGAATGGATGCTTTAGGGCAAGCATAAGTAATTAAAGATTTTGTACCCACAATTAAAGTTGGGTCTATAGTGTTTAAAAGTACTCATGAAATAATCATGTTTCTATTTTCTAATCTTCATTCAATTAGTTTAAATATCAAGTCTAGCTCACCACCAAGCCCTTAAATCCAATCTTTAGAGAAGACTTGCAATATTCAAAAAGTTAGATTAAGTGAGATCAATTCTTATTAAATGATCATGTTATCATTTAATCACGAATTGGGGGGCTTCAAATAAGTGAATATCTTCCTAGCTTAAGTCCACTACCTTAGGATCATCAAATTGAATTATCCTCCGAGTCATAATAATTTAAAAAATTATAATTTTACCCTTATCATGAAATGGTGGCAAATTGATTTCTACCTCTTAAACCATTATGTTTCAAGCATCGAAAAGGGTTTATTATGATCTAAATTACGCACACACCCCTTTGGTTAGATTTAATTAGGGTATCAAAATCTCAAAATTACAATTTTAACCCTTGGGCTCTCCACTTCATAACTTGTTAAATTGAACTCAAATGACTTTGAAATTTTTATGGTATCTCAATCATGAGTAAATTAAAATATTAGAGGATAAATAATTATTTTCAATATTTTTTATGAATTTTATATTATTATTTAACTCAAAAATAGGATTTTCAATATTAATTTATTTAGCTAATCAAAGTAAAATGTCTGTTTATGAGAAAATTATTGGAGGTTCACTTAGGTCAGAGGACCACTTTGACAAAATTTTATGATTTTTATAATTATGTTTTAATTATTATAATTATTTATTAATTTTTAATGATTTATTAAATAAAAAATGTGATTTAATTTCAAAAATTACTTTTTATATTTTTATTAAATCTGCTTGAGTCCAGAGATCTCATGGAAAGAAAATTTTCATTTTTAACAATTTGTATTTTATTTATTATAATCATTTTAATAGAAAATTAAGAAAAATACACTTTTAGCATTAAAAATACATAACTAAATTGGAAAAATTAGAATAAAATATTCTAAAGGGTTCCAAGTGATGAGGGAATAATTAAGAATACTTTGGTGCATTTTTATATTTTTATAATTTTTAATTATTTTTAATTTGAAAAGTACCTTAGAAATGACTTATTTAATTTAACATAATTTTTATTTTTCCTGAGTGTTGTTGATTACAAAGAACTCAGAAAACTACTTTTCATAATTTTTCTAATTATTTCTTTTTTATAATTATTTTAATGCAAAAATACCATTTTAATTGAAAAATAGACTTTAGTGATCAAATCAACTCAAATGGGCTTTAATTTTTTACAGTGAGTTAAAATAATTATTATTATAGCGTGGAATCATTTTTGTTAGTTTTTGAATAATATTATATTTATTTAATCCTTTATAAATTTTAGACACTTAATTAGCTAGAAAATTATGCACAATTATGAAATATATTTTATATTTTTACTCAAACCCTCTAACTACAGGGATCCTACTAAAACAATCCTCATATTTTTCTAATTAATATTTTAATTTATATAATTAATATAATTACAAATGGGCCAATAAACTTGAAAATTAGGGTTTCAGAGCTAGATGTGTCTTGTGACCTTGAAAAAATCATGAGACATCCTCACTATCATGACATATCAATCCCTAAAGTTTCAAGCCATGGTGATTAATATTACTTAAGTAAAATGATAATTGTCCAGAAGATATTTAATTAAGTAAAAATTAGAGACAACACAAATAATTTTTATTTTTATTCCATAATATTCTCCTCTGTTCACTAAGAAAGCGACTATTTTTATTTTATTTTTATGATTTTTCTACACCAAGTTATGCATTTTTCAAGTTTTAGTATTTAATTAAATCCAAAATACCTTATTTATCTACTTATCTACACGACAACCACCTCATCATAGGTAGCTATGAAGCCCCCCGCGCCGCACTCCTATTCAGTGTGCATTCCACTTAGGCTTGCCATGCGGTCGCTCTTCACAAACACATCTTTCATCCAATGCAATCCAAGACATCCATTAAATACACGCGTGATCAGACAATCCCTGTTCATCATCCCTAACTGACCTAACTTAAGAATCGTCCAGCTTCTAGACCTAAGATCTTACTCAATACTCAATAAAATCACATGAGGTTTGTTCCTACAGCTTCATCTAATCGGGACACGTACATCTATAAGGCTAGATACATTTGAAATTAACATTCTCTTCATAAATAATGAAACTAAGCATGATTTTAGGGTTATGAAATATAATTTAGCCCAAGTGGTGAGGCCTCAATTGGGTTGGTTGTAGAAGTTTGTTATAACTCCACAAAGCTCCTCAAAGCACCAATTTGAGCTGAGGTTGAGCCTAGGAAAGTGTTCGATGAAGGGGTGATGCATCCTTAGTTTAGAAGTGTGTTAGAGTGCTCAACAAAGGGGGTGTTTGATGGGGAACTTCCTTGTTTGGTTTGAGGGAGCTTTTACGTGGTATAATTTGAGGTTTGGTGAAGTTTAGTGGAGTGACAGAAAAAATCGTAGGTTTTGAACTCAAAATTGAGCTCAGGAAGTGGATTTTAATGGGGAAAAATGGTTAGATTGATCTTAGAAAGACTCAGGGAAGCTCTGTGAGCAATTTAAAGGCCTTTCGTCAAGTAAATGATAAAAATAGCCCCTTGATCATGCAAGGGGAAGTTTAAATAGAGGGAGCTAGGGCTTAACTAGTCATGCTGAGGGTGGAGAATGGAGCTTAGGTGGAGGGTCGAACGACGCCAATGACCAATGGGGGTGAGCCACATTAGATGGGCATAATTGGGTTCAAACCAAGGGGGAATCTCTTCAAAAAAACATGGGGAAGGTTCAACTGTGATTAGGATGGAGGTTCAATCACTTGAGATCAAGCTGTGTCATTTAGCCCAAAATGGCAAATGATCCCCTAAATCATGATACATTTGGTCCATGGCACCTCTAGGGTGGGCTAAGAGCACTTAGGGTGGTTCTTACGGTCTAAATGGCTGCTAAGGTGGTTCAAGATGGGTTAAAACATGTGGCTCTAAGTGAGTTTAAAGTTTGGGTTCAAAATTGGTCATTTGGCTTGGACTTGGGTTTGGGCTTAGCTAGAGCTTGTGTCTAGCCTAATTAAATTTTCAATTTGGTGTAGGAAATTGTCACAAGGGATTTGGGAATCAATTAGGTGGAAATTGAGGGTCTATGAGGTTCGGTTTGGAAGAATTTGGACTTTAGGAAAAAATTAAGGATTTAGATTTGGGTTGAGTTTGGGCAAGGCTTGAGGCTAGGTCAAGGCCAATTGAAGGTTTCATTTATTCTAGAGGGATGTTGTGAAGAGTATATAATTAAAAATTGGAAAAATTGGATAGGTTAAGGCATTCAATTTGGTGAAATTTGAAGACATGGATAAATTGGGGGTTTAAATTGGGGTTGGAATTTAGGTTTGGAATTGATTTAAATTAGGCTTGAATTTTGTTCAAAATTGGTTGACATGATGAAATTGAGTTTAGGTTTGAAATTAGAGAAATTTGAGATCAATTTGATGGAAATTGGGGGTGATTTTGGGTAATTGGGACTTAAAGGCAAAAATTTGGATTTTGGTTAAAATTGGTCAAGTTGAACTTTATGAGTGGTCTAGATTGGTTTTGGAAGTGTTTGGAATGATTTTGGTGGTTTAGACAATTTTTGGGCCAAGAGAGGCATTTTGGTAATTATGACAATTTTAGAGGTATTTTAAGAATTTTAAAAAAATTTGGGGTGTTTTGGGCAATTTTGTTAGTTTGAAATGGTTTGAGATGATTTTTGGACGAAATAGGGTAATTTGGGCAATTTTTTAAAATTTAGGGTTTCAAGGGTAATTCGTAATTTTGAGAAAGTTTGGGTGCAAAAGACCAAAATTGGTTGGTTGGGTAAAATGTGCATGTTAATCACAAAATTACCCTTGAGGTGCCATGAGACTAAGGAAATCCTATTTTGGATCCTCCATATGTTGGTCTTAGCCAAATCCTAGCCTAGGGCTAACGGTTTGGGGGACCATATACATGAGTTTCCAAATAGTAGGGGAGTACGCTAAGTATGATTGACTAAAGGTATGGACCAAAAGTAAAAGTGTGTGTGTGCAAGACCAATAACACACCACCCATGGCTAACCCTAAGGCCAAATAGTCCTATGGGGACTCTCCTTGAGCTCCCTCATATTGGTTCTACCTACTAAGTGCTATAGGTTAGGGCCAACAAGTTGAGCAAAGAGAAGTTATAGAATTTCTAATGGTGAGGGTTCCTTTACTAGTCTTCTAGGAATAGTCAACGGGAAATTTCTATGACTAGATCCTAGGCTTCTAAGGAAGAGATTAGACCTCAACCAAAAGTGAGGTCAATAAGCATCCCCTCCATCCAAGGTTTAGTGTGTTACTCACTAGTTGGGTGAAATCCTAGCCCTCCTGATTCATTATGTTTCACAATAGATTTTAACTTCACAAATGGCCAGTTTGCAAAGTAAATTTAGAAAAAGTGAAACCATCACAATTTTTTTGAATAAAGGAAATCTTCAAGACCTTCTATACCTACACATTATTACTTCTTATTGCGAGGAGAAAAAAAAGAAAACTACTCAGAATTCATATGGATAATACAAACAAAACATGATATACATTAAAAATTAAGTTGATAAAACAAAACTCAAACAAAAGTACAAATACTTATCTCAAAATTATCCCCAGGAGTTTTCTTGAACTTGAACAAAAGTACAAAAGACTCTCACAAGACTCAACAAACACTTGCAATCACCACACTCTTACTATGGTGACCTCCCACCTCAATGGTGCTCTAACCTACCCAAAAAATGACTTTCTTCTTCTCCTCCTCTCTTCTTGAACTTATAAAAATGCTTCTTATATATAATTCTTTGAAAATAACAAAGATTCACTTTATGCACCATTTCAATTTTTTTCTAAATTTGTTGAATATATGCATGACCGTTTCTGGTAGCTAGGTGCCCAACCGTGGCGTATGAGCACCAAGGTTCTAGAACATCTTGGTGCTTAGGTGCCAGGTCAATTTTTTTTCTCTTTGGCTTCATTTGACCCATTTTTGGTTCATTTTTCCTCCTTTTACTCTTAAATTCTATTAGTTGTATCTGAAAATAAAAAAAAAACATATAAAATACCTTTCAATAAAGCGTAATATCCTTAAAAATGAGCATAAAACACAAATATAAAAAAAAGTAGTTCTAAGGCATGTCAATTCCTCCAAACGTAAATGTTACTTGTCCTCAAGTAACCCTTATACTATGTAAACTAGTTATAATATCATATGGTAGAGGTTTCATTTAAAGAATCTTATAGTTTTGCCCCATAAATGTGATAGTGAAACTCAGAAAAATTTTCAATAACTCAGGTTAGAACTAAATTGTAAGGATATCAAATAATAATGTTAGGAATTCTGATTTTCTATTCATTTCAAAAATAAGAGTAATTTTTCACACTTAAAAAATATATGAGAACTCTACTAGTAAAGATACTAAAACTTTAAAAATTATGAATAAGCTCAGAAGTGTAAATAAGTTTTTTCTTTTAGATAACTCAAGCGAAGTCAATTCTTAATTAGACATCTCCTCAAGCTTCTCCCCACATAATTTTTTTTGCTCTTCTTTTTTTTTAATTTTGCATATCTTTTTCATTGAGGGGCATTTTTAATCTTTTCTTTTCTTTTCTTTCTATGTGAGGAATACTATATCTGGATAGTCTTTATTTATTTTGAACTTCATTATCTTTTTTCCTAAAGTTAAGAACTTCTCACATTTCCTTGATAATGTGTATTAGTACAATAATAATTTTTCATAGAGTCTCCAATTCTTTTTAAAGTGTAGGTCTAAAATTCTCAGTGTTTCAAAAATACAACATTTCCTACTCAGAATAGTAATAACAATATTCTTATACTTATATACTAAATACCTTAACTTTAGAATTACCCTTTATTACCAAAAAATTTTACTTAAGTCTATTATAACTTTTGTAAAATAAAAAATATAGTTATCTAAAGCTAACATCATGTACCACAGGTTATGTTAACATAATTTTAAGAACATATAGTTTATTGAGGACAAGTAAAGTTTAACTTTAAAAATTTCTTCTCCATCACCCAAACTTGAACTTTTAAATAGTGTATAACATTACAGTATAAAACAAGTGTGAAGAGAGAAATTTAACAGATTAAATATCTACATAGGGTTTTAAACATGAAATTAGTGCATGTACAATAAATAAAAGCATGTACGTGTAGAAATAAGTAAATTTGAAAAATAGGTTTAACAAATGAAGTCATAAAGTAAAGGCTACAATCACATACAGACAGTATATATAAAAAGGTGCTAGAAGTGTAGCGAAAGTCAAAAAAAGCTCTTTAATTTGAAGAATTGTGAGCTATAGAGAGCTCTAGGAGTCCATTTTCATGAAATGGAGGAAAGAGATGATGGTCAGAGCTCAAAAATGGTGATGGTCTGATTCATTTCACGATTTAAGATATTTTTGTCCTCTTCAGCCGGTCTGGCACCTAGGCACCAATTTTGGCATCAAGGCGCCCTGCTGTGTAAATAACTTGCGCTTAAGCACCAATTCTGGCACCTAAATGTCAGACCCAGATTTTGTAAAATTTTCTTTTTCAAGTGCAACATAACAAGCATAAGGTCTCTGAAATAAAATTGCATTAACTTAAAATTGATCCACTAATCAATTATCTTCCCAAGCACTCTCACCTTCCATTTGCTCAATTATAACTTCTAGACTTCAATTCATCTAGACATACTAACACATTAGGTTTTTAATGAACTTAAACACAATTTCATTTTTAACGAAAAGGTCTCAATACAATGGACATAACAAAGAAACAAAAGAGATCAATCCAATACTAATACAAGTACCATATCATGTAGTACCAAATATAAACATACTTCTAAGGTCGACACAATAATTGCAAACCTAAACATCTAACACACTTAAAACCTGTGATGATTAGTAATTATTGGCACAATTATCTCCACATTTTTTATCACTAAATAGTTACGATCATATAAGTGGTAGAAAGGAGCATGAGTAAATTTTGCAGCAATTTTCTCTCCAATCCACTCGTTATCATGATACATATTTGACTGGTACTCTTGATAACATGCTAAGTAGTTGAATGGTGGTTTCATCTGCCACTCTAATTGCTCATAATGGTGATACATGTCACTCAACTTGCTGTACAAAATTGCTAACTCCTCTTCAACTTTCATCAATTTGTCGGTGATCCATTCTAAACTCAGTGCAAGGAAGCCATTGAAGTAAGTTTAGGTGCTCTTGTTAACAAAAAACTTTTCATTCACACCACCATTGCTTTTAGTCTTTATTTAGACAAGGAAATTGGACTAACCACTTAATTCCTCTCCAAACTTGATTCTCTCAGACCTAGATATGAAGTTTCAAGCTGTAGGGACGGGACTAAAGGGTTTTAATGGAAAGAAATGGGTTAAAACTACTTGGGGAGATTTTACCCACAACCCATAATTGTGGCACCTAGGCACCAGGTTCTGGCACTTAGGCGCCAATCTTACTGGAAGCTGACACTTAAGCGCCAGTGCCCAAATAAGCATCTATTTGCCTCGCATCAAATTTTTCACATCCCATTCTCGTTTCAATTATCAAATTAGTGTTTTGCACATCCTTATATCTCATATTTATTAGTAACACATAGCTCGTATAATAGCAAAAATCATAAATCAATCCACACAGATAATTATGTGTTGCCTCCCACAAAGCACTTGGTTTAATGTCGTCAGCCTGACCTATCAAATTTTTTACTCGGGTTGATACCCAACATTAGGATCCCTTCATACAAAGGCTTGTTTCCACAAATGTAAGGTTTCAGTGGATGTTCTTTCACTTTAATTATTCATTCAATTTTTGGATCTTTAATATATATAGCACCATAAGGATATACTTTCATCACAATAAAAGGCCCCGACCACCTTTACTTAAGTTTTCTTGGAAATAATTTTAATCAAGTATTATATAATAAAACGTCTTGTCAAGGCTCAAATAATTCCTTAAAATCTTCTGATCATGCTAATTTTCATCTTTTATTTTTAAATTCTAGCATTCTTATAAGATTCATTTCTAATTTCCTTGAGCTCATTTAACTGCAGCAATCATTTCTCACTAGCACCATTCAAGTTATAGTTAAATTCCTTTATTGCTCAATAAGCTTTATGTTCTAATTTAACTAGCAAGTGACAAGCATTTTCAAATATGAGCCTATAGGGTGACATTCCTAAACGAGTTGTATAAGTAGTTCTATAAGTGTATAATACATAATCAAGTCTAGCAGACCAATCTTTCCTATTAGGATTTACAGTCTTTCTAATGTTCTTTTAATTTCACATTTAGATACTTCTGCTAAACCACTGGTTTCAGGGTGATAAGCTATGGTAATTTGATATTTCATCCCATTTTTATTAATATTTCAATTCTAATGTTTTTAAAATGACTTCCCCAATCTGTAATGATCACTCTTTGCATTCCAAATCTAGAAAAAACCATACATTCGTGACATTTTTAATGTCCAAAGTAAAATTTAGGGGCATTTCATTTCTCTCAGAAATATTGCCTACTCTCTGATATCTATCACATATTTTTATATAAGTATTAACATCTCTAAATAAGTTAAGCAAATAAAATCTAGATTGTAAAAATTTGAATGTTGTTCGATCCACTCTAAAGTGTCCCATAAAATTAAATTCGTGACATTTCTAAATAATTCCATTAGTTTCTTAAATTGGTGCACATCTTCCATGACTAAGACCATACATTTTTAAATAAATAAGGGTAATCCCAAAAGTAAAATCTTGCATCATGAATGAACTTATTTAGTTAGCTTTCTAATCCGTAGGGTAAAATAATACTAACTGTATAGATAATTATATCAGCATACCACATAATACACCACTTGAAAATAGAGTATAATTTTTCATCAGGAAAATTTTCATTTATTTCAATATCATTATCACCATAATTTTTATATTCTAGCCTTGATAAATGATCATCAATTTGATTAGAAGTACATTTCTTATATACTACTTAAAAATTGAACTCTTACATTAGAAGGATCCATCTAATTAATAATGATTTTGTATC
This sequence comes from Phalaenopsis hybrid cultivar, assembly GCA_002079205.1. Classification (NCBI taxonomy): domain Eukaryota; kingdom Viridiplantae; phylum Streptophyta; class Magnoliopsida; order Asparagales; family Orchidaceae; genus Phalaenopsis; species Phalaenopsis hybrid cultivar. The sequence goes on along the minus strand of JXCR01145536.1, from coordinate 121,009 downwards.
CTCTATCAGCATCAAATATTTTATAGCACAATGATCAGTATGCACAATACATTTTGACCCATTAATATAAGGTCTAAATTTATCAAAAGCATACACTATTGTCAATAACTTCTTTTTAGTTGGGGCTGGCATAATATATAAATTTAAAAATCTTATCATATTTTTTCCCTAATACTACCCTACTAGAATAATCACTTACAATGCAAATTAATTCAAAGGGTTTTTTCCAGTCAGATGAAATAATAATAAGTGTAGTGATTAATTTTTATTTTAATAAATTGAAGGCAATTAGATATTCATCATTAAAATCAAAATTCGTATCTTTTTCTAAAAGATGAGATCGAGGCTTGGGAATTTTTGAAAGTCTTTAATGTAACTCCTGCAGAACCCATTATGTCCTCAAAAACTCATAGCTCCTCTCACTGACATAGGAGGTGGTAATTCAGCAATAACTTGAATTTTTGTTGGATCTACTTCATTGTCATTTTCATAAATCTTACGTCCTAACACAATTCCTCCTACAACCATAAATTGACATTTTTCCTAATTGAGAACTAAATTTGGTTCTTCACAACGTTTTAAAACCTTAGCTAAATGATCTTAACATGAATCAAAAGAAGTTCCAAAAATTGAGAAATAATCCATGAAAACTTCAATTCCTTTTTCAATTGAGTTGTAGAAAATATACATCATGAACCTTTGAAAAGTTGTAGGTGCATTACATAAACTGAAAGACATCCTTCTAAAAGCAAAAGTATCATATGGACTAGTGATTTTTATCATTTCTTGATCCTCAGGAGCAATAGGTATTTGGTTGTACCCAGAATATCCATCCAAAAAGTAGAAATAGCGATGTCGCACTAGTCTATCTAATATTTCATCCATTAAAGGTAGTGGAAAGTGAACTTCTTAGTAGCAAGGTTTAATTTTCTATAATCAATCCATATCTGCCACCCATGACTTGTCTTGTTGGAATTAATTCATTCCGTTCATTTACAACTATAGTCACTCCTCCTTTCTTAGGAACACAATGGATTGGACTGACTCAAGAACTATCAGAAATAGGATAATGATTCCAGCAACAAACCAATTTAAATATTCTTTCTTAACTACTTCTTTCATAATATGGTTCAATCTCTTCTGAGGATTAGCCGAAGGTTTATGATTATCTTCCATTAAAATTCTATGCATACATATTGATGAGCTAGTTTTTTTAATATCAACTAAAGTTTATCTAAAGGCTTTCTTATGATTTTTCAAAGTGTCGATTAATTTTTCTTTCTGATCTTTAATTAAATCAAATGATATTATTACATGTAAATAGTTGAACTTCTTAAAAAAGGTTACTTTAAATGAGTAGGAAGCACCTTCATCTCAAGTTCAGGAGGTTTTTCGATTGAAGGAATCAGAGGTTTACTATTTTCAGTAGTGTCTAAAATCTCAAAACTTTCCTAAACATAATTTGAATCCTTAGAATTTATCTCATTAGATTTATCTTGATCGTTAATTTTATTTTCATCCTCTAGTTCTTATATATTTATTTTGATTTCATATATTTCTCAGAGATGGTTATTAATTAAGTAAATAATAATATCCATTATGTAACATTTATCATCTTTACTTTTAGCTGGATATGCCATAGATTTTAGCACATTAAGAGTAGCTTTCTGGGCTTTAACTCTCTTAGTCAACTCTGTTTTTTGCATATCTATTGTTTCTCATTCAATGGTAAGGAAAAGTCTCCCCAAAATGATAAGTATTTCCTTATATTTCCCCATATCTAAAATGATGAAATCCACAAGAAAGATAAATTTATGCACTTTTAAAAGTACATCTTTTATAACCCGCTTAGAATAAGTGATAGATTGATAAGCTAATTGTAGTGTTATTGTGGTGAGAGAAATCTCTCCTAAGCCTAACCTTCTAAATTTAGATAATGACATGAGGTTAATGCTAGCTCCTAAATCACATAAAGCTTTTCCAAAAAATCTACCTCCAATCACACAAGGTAAAAGAAAGCTACCAGGATCTTTGAGTTTTTGAAGAAGCTTTTTCTGAATAATTGCACCGCATTCTTCATTTATCACAACAATTTCATAATCTTCAAACTTCCTCTTTTTTCTTAAATTCCTTTCTTAAATTTAGAATAACCTGGCATATGTTCCAAAGCTTCAGCAAATGAAGTATTAATGGTAAAGATTTTAAATATCTCAAATAACTTTGAAAACTACTCATCCAACTTTAATGTATAATTCTCTGAGGAAATTGATGTGGTGGTCTTTAAAAATTGATCTTAGTTGGAGAGTCAGATTTTTCTACATTTTTAAGAATAGTTTCTTATTGCTTTTTAGTTTCATTATTCTCCCCCACAACATCAATCTCTTTTTGAATTCCAACATTTAATTCTTATTGACTCTTGGGTTGGACAACTTTAACTTGCTCTTGCTTAGGATTTCATTCAACATTACTAGGAAGTGCCTGAGGCCCATTACTAAGTGCATTAGTAATTAATACCAGTTGATTCTTAATATTTCTTATTGCAACATTTTGGCATTGTAATTGATTCCCCATCCGTAACACCACTTCTTCTATAGACAACATATTCTCCTTAATTATTTGGTTATTTGTAAATCCAGGAGGGCGTGAAGGTCTATAGTTAATACTACCCTGGTTTTTCCATTTCTCAATGACTTTGCTTAAATGTTTCTCCATTTTTGATTTCTTCCACCATAATTATTATTCCAATTAAATTTAGTGTGATTTTTCCAACCTGAGTTATAGTAGTTTGAATATGGTCCATTGGGTGTATTGTTAATTGCATTTAAAATCTCTAATGATGGTTGAGAATAAATCATTTTTCCGAATGAATTTTCTTCTATCACATGACATATTTGAGAAAAGTTCAAAAAAAGTTCATTAAAATTTGATTTATCTTCCTAGATATTGTCAATATCAAAATTGCATCATTATCATGAATATTGGCTATTTTCTTAGGATTTACCCTTTGAGAGGGCCATTAAAAATTGTTCACAGTCATTTTTCAATCAATGCATAAGCTTCATCAAATAGTTTTGACATTAATGAATCTTCATCGACGGCATCAATAATAAACCTAAGGGAGCCCACTAACCCATTATAAAATGTTTGAATAATAAAGCAGTCTGGCAAGGCATGATGCAGACACCTCTTGAGGAATTCTTTAAATTATTCCAATGCTTAGTATATTGACTCGACTTCATATTGAGTAAAAGAGGTTATATAATTTCTATGCTTAGCAATTTGTGAAGGTGAAAAATACTTAGCCAAGAATTTTTGTGCTAACTCCCCCATGTTTTAATAGATCTAGGTGCTAATGAGTTTAACCATATCATAGTTTTATCCTTAAGGAAAGAGGAAAATTCTAAGTCTAACAGTTTCATTTGATACACCATCATATTCAAATGTAGCACAAAGTTTAAAAAGCTTGAAAGGTGTAAGTTTGGATCCTCAGATGGTGTTCCCCCAATTTGAGTGTTTTAAACTATTTGCATAATATTAGGTTTAAGTTTAAAGGTGTTAGTAGCTACAACAGGGGTTTATATACTTACATCAATTTCATCTGTTGTAGGGTTTACATAGCCTCTTAAAGGTCTTTATATATTATGATGTTCATTTTCAACAGTTTGATTTTCAAAATTATTTTGTGAAGTATTTATCATTTCAAGAGAATTGTGTAGTTATTTTTATTAAAAATTTTTTCTTATGGTTCTTAATAACTCAAAATTTTAAGGCACTAAACCTTCAGATCCAAAACTACACATGCAAAATAAAAAATTCAGAAAAAAAAGTAAACAAAAACACTCAAAATAAAAATAGTTTTTTTTAATTTCTTTATTTTCAGTTTTTTTTTAAATTTTTTAAAAAATTTTAAGAAATAAGAAAATACAAATAAAGGGAAACTAAAATATAATTCTCCAAAAATCAATCTACAGTTAAATTAAAATTTCTAAGTTAAAAATTCTCTTATTCCCCGACAACGGTGCCAAAAAAATTAAGCCAACTCACAATTACACAATTATTTAAGTCTGAAAGATGGCAAAAAAATTAACCCAATTTATATTCAGTGGCCAGTGTGCAAAATAAATATGTTATAAAATTGATTAAGGGCTTACACACTAGGGGTACTATGCAAGCATATGTATCATTTCAAGTAATATAAAATTTTCTTTAAGAACCTGAGTATCAAATCCACAGGGAATAAGTGAATTTCTATGTCAACTTAGAAATATTTCTACTTAAATTGTAAACAAAATTTGTAGGATAATATTATCAAACTTTTTCTAAAAGTTTATAAACTAAAGTCTGTTAATTCTAAATTAAAGTTAAAAGTAAATGCAAATTTTCTAAACTATAGAGCTTAAAGATAGAAATGAGGTTTTGTAACAAATAAGATCATTCATATTATTTACCCTCTTCTAAGTGCATAAAGAACATTGGTTAATCTAATGTTAAGTTTCTGATTGATATGATTGTACTGAGTAGATTCAAGCCTCTCACTTCCAAATTACCCACATTGTCCTCTCTATAAGACCAACCAGGCCTTAGGTTCTGAACTAAAGGCCAAATTAAAAAAGTTCTAGCCTGTCACTTTAGAATTATCAATTCTATGACCATCAAAACTTATCTCCCTATCTATTGACACTCCCCTTTGGTTGTGGCAACCCTTCCATCCAAGGTTTAGTGTGGTGCTCACAAGTTAGGTGAAATCATGGCCATCTTGGGTCATTATTTTTCAAAACTGATATTAAAATCACAAATGACCAGTTTGTAAAGTAAATTAAGAACTAGTGAAAAAAAACAACACAAATTTTTTGAATAAAATAAATCTTGAAAACATTCTGACCCCACACAGGATTACTTCTTATTGCATGGAGAAACAAAAGAAAACTACTAAGAATTCATGATGATAACAAACCAAAACATAATATATATAAAATAGTGTTTACAAAATAAAATATAAACAAAAGTACAAATAATTATCTCAAACCTTTTCCCATACAATTCTATAACGCTTCCTAACTGAGCTTGCCTCCACAAGATTCATTCAAAAATCACACAAGACTCAACAAACACTCACAATCACCACACTCTCACTATGGCGGCTGCTCACCCGAATGGTGGTCTAACCTACCCAAAAATAATTTTCATCTCCTCCCCCTCTCTTCTCGGACATGTGGAAATTCTTCCTATATATAAAGCTTTGAAAATAACCAAGAATCACTTCAGGAACCTTTTCAAAATTCATATAAATTCATTGAAAATATGCATAACCATTTTTGGTGCCTAGGCGCCAAGCTTCTAGAACATCCTTGCGCTTAGGCACCAGGTCAATTTTTTTTTTCTTTGGCTTCATTTGACGCATTTTTCCTTTGTATCTACTCCATTTTTGCTTTTTTTTCTCTTAAATTATAATTCTTGTACCTAAAATAAAAACACACAAAATAGCTTTCATTAAAACGCAATATCCTTAAAAATGAGCACAAAATACACACATAAATATACGTAAATTTAAGGCATGTCATTTAAATAATTCTAGGGCTTATCTGAGGGTAAAAAGGTAAAATTTATGATAAACATGTTTGTGGAAGTGTTTGAAATGCTTTGGGAATCAATGAAGAATAGGAGATATAAACTTTCATATGGCTAAGTGGTGGGGAATATAGTTTGACATGTTTAAATTGCTAATTTACACTTCTCACCAAAGGTCAAACAGACTCATATGATCATATGAAAGAAAGATCAATGACATATCATAAAAATTACCATATAAAGTTTTAAATGGTCTTATAATGAACCATATGATTCAAAACTATTAAGGCTCAAAGTGAAAGTCCTTGAGTAAGTTATGAATAATTAAATACTTTAAATTTTCTTAAGTTTTAACCTAATTTAGGGGTACATTTATAAACAACTTTCAAATAACAAAAATACCCGGAGTAGCTTTTCAATTGTTTAAAAGTTTATAAACAAAAAATAGGAAGACTTAATCACTAAGTTTAATTGTTAGTTAACTAAATATGATCCCTTAAAAAATATTAGTAAATGAAGGTTATTTTAAGTATCAAATTAAATATTTGGAATTAAACCCCTCTAAGTAAAACTTGGATAACTTTCTCCATAGAAATCCAAACTTAGTGAGGTCTTCACCCATAGGTTAATTAAGTCATAAGAAGTGAAAGTATTTGAATTACTATGGTTTTATATGGATCACTGAGCTAGCTCATAAGTTTGTATGTGTCAGGGATAAGGGTGATGATGCGAAGAATCTTTTACTATATTTGTGCAAATAAAATGATATTATCTCTCTTAACTTGATGATTCATGATGTTTTAAGACTGGTATTTATCAATGACTAGTTTAAAGTTGTCCTTCCATTATTGGGTAGTTGGTGACTCTAGCCCAAAATATGAACGACTTGTTGAATATTTGATTAAAATCCCATTTATCTTTGATGATAATTTTTTTATTAACTTGGGCTATTTGTAGCTCTAAACAAAAGTTTAATTGACTTATGTGCATGATGAATTGAGAATTTTAACTATTACTTTTTATATATGTCTAACAGTCAGCCATTTTTTTTTAAGTTTAAAACTGCCCTCCCTTGATTGTATTGTTGCTAGCTTCTATCCAGGGTTATTCTATGCACACTAATGCTCAGATTACTTATGGAAACTCTTCAAAATGAGTTATTATGGCTAAAGTTTTGAAGCCGAGCCCATCCCTAACTCAAAAATACTTATGACCAGTTTTGATTTTTCATATATTTACCGCCAAACTCCACATAAAATGCATGATTACGTTACATTATACATCACACCTAAATCTAAAAACATTCAATGTGTGCATGATTTTCATATAATTAAATGCTTAAACCATAAATTCAACCTTTTCTTAAATGACATTAAAGGCAATAGGTATGTTTAACTACTTTCTCATTTTTTATATCTAAATATGCGTGCATCATTTAGATATGTGCAATGCTATTCTTATTATAGTTACTGCATTTCTGGTATCAGAAAAGGAAGCCCTAGGAAAGCAGATGCAAGATATATGATTAGGTAAAAACCCTTATAACCAAATCACTTGATCAAAATAATAAAAATAGTAAAAATATCAATCACTAATTCAAAGTACACTTGACATAAATCACAACAATAAAACAAAGAACCTATGATAAGGCACATGAGGAACAATTTCTCTCTTAACGTCATAGAATGAGGTGACAACGTGTTTGAGTGGTACTCAATCTTTAGGCTACAAGCAATACCAAAATATGAAGCAAAGGATGATCATTAACTGAACTTTCCTTAGGCTTAAACAACATGAACCTTTAGGATTTCATGGTTATTCATCTAGTATGTGTAAATCCTCACACTATCTTTTTAGGCTTTTACAGGATTGAATGTCGATTGATATAAGCCCTAACACTTCCTAAGATATTGAGGTTCTTCATTTGGAACGAAGTAAATCCTCCTATCTTTTGAGTATATCTGTGTTGATCGTATGTCACACAATGTAAGTCCTAAATTTAAAATAAAATTGTAGGAATAAACATAAAATAACATCTCTTCCAAAATGTAAGGCTAAGCCATAGGGTAGTCTAAGCAGTTATTAAGGTTCCCCTAAGAGTCTTTGACTTCCTCTACCTTCCGCTTCTTGGTTTCCAAAATAAATGTTCCATATTGAGCCATTCCCTTTTTATTTTTGTATGACCAATCATGCAAACTAAAATTTGAATTATTGAAGAAAAAACTTGATCTTATTTGAGAGTTTTATTAAGCAATTTTTATCACTTAAGATGTAATTAACTATAAGGGCATACCCCCCAGATAATCTAAACCTTATTTAGTTATCATATTAGTAGGGGAATAATCTATTAAAAAATTTATAGACCAAATAATTATTAAAAATTTCTTAGTTTGAATAATTGAGACTATCATCAAGTGATGTTCTCATCTTTCGAGATGAAGTTTTACTTGTAAAATTGTGCTTTGTTATTTAAATCATTGAATATATGAGATATGTTCAATCTAATTTTTCAAAATAAAACATTTGAATTTTCAAAATTAAAATAATATATTATTTTAAATAAATTTATTTTAGAAAAAACCCAACAAATTGTATGATCAATTTGCCTTAGAATTGATTAAGCTCGGTCAGAGATGCAACATCAGTTTTGTATTTTTAGAGTCTGGGATATGGATTGAGCAAAAATGAGGCCCAAACTTTTCTTAAGGATGTAATCAAAGTTACTTAAACAATAAAGGTTTATACATAGTGGAGAAACACAATATTTACTACTTAGATAAAATTGAGTACATTAATCATTAAGATAAAATTAAAGCAAGCAAAAAAGAAATGAAAACATTAAAAATAAACAGAATACTAATAAAGGGAAGTAGTAAATAGAATAATTTAATCACATTAATTACTACAAATATATGCAAATAGTTTAAGAATTCTAAGTCAAAGACGTGATCTTACCATTAAGCTCCTTCAATCTAAATGTTTAAGGCTTGTTCATAGTTGGACCATGTAAGACCCTTCCGAAATGGTGAAAGTTGAAAGTTTACTGCCTCAAGGCTCAAAAGAACTAGCTTTCAATGGATATAGGTCGATGTTCCACCCATCAATTAAATTAGCAAACTACCCTTTAGTTGTATGAAGTAGTTTAAAGAGGGCACTTCACAGGTGTTGGCATGATTTTTAACATATTTTTAATTCCATCAATATGCTAGAAGACCCCATCACTTAAGGGGATAAACATGAAAATTGTGGTAATTTTAGGTTAGGTATTGTGATGTATACTATTGGTGCCGCAATGCAAAAGCTCTCCCATCACATTCCTATGCACACATTGTTGACCTCACTTTTAGTTTAGGTCTAGTTTCTTATTTTGTAGCGAGATCTAGCCATAAGACTTTCTTATTAACTATTCCTAGAGGAGTAGTAAAGGAACCCTCACCATTAGAAACTCTAAGCTCTTCTTTGCTCAACTTGAAGTTCCACAAATTGGTCTTAACCTCTAATATTTAGTAGGTGGGGCCAGTATGGGGGAGCTCAAGGGGAGTCCCCATAGGATTGTTTGGCCATAAGGTAATCCTGAATGGTGTGGTCTTGGTCAGTCTTGCACACACACACACTTACACATCACACTTTCACTCACAGCCACAGACCCAAACATGTTTAACTTTGATCTCTTAACTTTTTGAGAGACTCATGTAGACGGGCCCCAAGGCCACTAGCTTTATACTAGGGTTTAGCTGAGACCAGTACATGGAGGACCCAAAGTAACGGATTCTATTGATCCATGGCTCAAGTGGGATGGTTTTGTGGTTGGCAATCTCAATCCTACTAAAATACCCAATTTAGCCTTCTACCCCCAAAATCTACCTAATTTACCAAACTACCCTTGAAACCCCAAAATTGACCAAAATCCCAATAAAATTACCCAAAATACCAAATTTTAACCAAAAATCATTTCAAATCATTTGAAACCACCCAAATTGCTCAAAACATTAAAAATCATTTCAAGTGTCCCCAAAACCAATTTGGATCACTCCATTGAGCTCAATTTGATAAATTTGAATTATTTTGACCAAAAGCCCCAAATTGCTCTTAAAGGCCCAATTACCCTAATTCACCTCCAATGTCCACTAATTTGGTTCAAATTTTTCCCAATTTTAATTATAAACTCAAATTCATATTGCCTAAAGTTGATTTAAACCAAATCCCCCCAAATTGCCCTTAAAGGCCCATTACCCTAATTCACCTCCAATGTCCACTAATTTGGTTCAAATTTTTCCCAATGTTAATTATAAACTCAAATTCATATTGCTTAAAGTTGATTTAAACCAAATCCATGCCCAATTGAATCCAATTTCAAACCCAATTTCAATCTCATTCCCAAAATCCAAAATTTGACCCTAAGCCAAAATTTCACCAAATTGAACCCCCAAACCTATCTAGTTACCCCTATTTTGAATATTAAACTCTTTACTACACTCTCTCACATCAAATTGAACCCTAAATTGGCCTTGGTCAAGCCTCAATTTCGTTCAAATTCAACTTGGACCAAAACCCCCAATTTTTGCCCTAAATTAGCCATGTCGATCAAATTGAATGCCATAACGCCAAAATTTCCACTCAATTGATATTCAAAACTCTTCATGGCAATCCCTTGGACCAATTGGAATTATCAATTGGGTCTAACCAAGGTTTTAGCCCAATCCAAACCTAAGGCTAGTCCAAATGCAGCAAAATTTATCATGAGCAAAAATGCAACAAATTGAGCTTCCAAATCAACTCAAAATTACTCAAATATTTTTCTAAACTCCTTATGACAATAATCTACATCATTATAACCAATCAATTGATCTCACTGTCATGACTAGCTCAACCCAAACCCAACTTCAAGCCAAAATGCCCAAAATTGAACCCATGCTCTAAAGTTGACCAAACCAAATCAAATTAATCAAACTAAAGCCACCACAACCACCCTTTGGACCCTAGTGACCAGGCTAGACCCACCTACCCCACCCTACATGAGCCATGGACCAATGGTCCCTTCATTTAGGGGATCTCCTCCCATCTTTGGCTAAACCTAAAGATATTTTCCATCAAGCCTTAACCATTCAGAGTTAATCATCATTAACCCTCCCACTTGCTCACCTGATGACCTGACCACCTCCTCTACTCTAGTCAACCAGCATAGTGGTTGGAAAACCCCAAAACAAGAGAGCCCTATCACCCAAATGCTCTCAAGCTCACCCATCCAAGTTGGCTCATCCCAATTTGTCTTTTGCATTCTTTAGCCCTCCACATAAGCTACTGGTTGAACCCAAAAAGAAGCCCAGCCAGCCACCATAGCTCCTCTATTTAAACCCTACCTCTCATGTCCAAGAGGAGAGCCAATCTAATTTCTTGGGGAAATTCTACCAAATTATTTCTAGAGCTCGTCCAAGACCTCCTGAGTCCATTCCAGCCATCTCCACCACTACCTGAGCTCAAGTTCGAAGCTCAAACCATGACAAATTTTGGTCATCCTCCAAAATCTTTAAATCCTCCAAATTGAACTTCTCTTGAGCTTCCTTAAAGCAAAAGGGGAAGTTCTTCATCAAAATCCCCCTCAATTGAGCACCCTAACCTAGCTTTTGACCAAGGCCGCACCCCTCATTTCATTGAACTTATACTTGGAGTTTACACCAGAGGAAACCAACACATCCAGGAGGCTCATGAGACTCGACTAAAGCTTCCACAAGCATCTGATTGAGGCCTCCCCTCTCAGACTAAGGTATAAGGTCTCAACCTAATTTTTAACTTGGTTTGTGCTTTTGTGAAGCAAACTTGTATTTCATAGCATTGTAACTGTATGGATGTGTTTGTCTTGAGTAAATGAAGGTGTAGAAATAAACCATACTTAATTTAGTTGAGTATTGAGCGAGATCTAAGGTTTTGAAGTCGCACTGTTCACGGGTTTTGGCCATTGGGGATGATGACCCATAGTCATGTGATCGCACGTGTATTAAATGGAGGGCCAAGATCGCATCAAATGAGAAGGAGTGAAACCATGGGATGATGAGGCGTTGAGGTGGCTAGCTGGGTCAAATGGAGGAGCACCGCGTGGAGACTTCGTAGATGCCTAGGTTGACGCGGCGGGTGACTGGATTAAGTAGTGAATTAGGGATTTTATGAATTAATTAAATGTTAAAACTTTAAAAATCCATAACTTTGCATAGAAAAATCATAAGAATAAACTAAAAATACTCCCTTGCTCAGTGAACAGAGGAGAATAATGTGGACTAAAAACAAAAATTATATGATGAGTCTATGATTTTTAATTAATTAAAAAGTTTTTGTGGTATTTTAATTTATTTTGATTAAATATTGTCAACCAGGGCTTGAAACTTTGAGGATTCATTTTCATGATAGAGAGGATGTTCTCTGATTTTTCCAAGGTTACAGAGTGTCTCTGTGCATGTAACCCTAATTTTCAAGCTTTGATGGCTATTTTGGCTTAAAATAATTACATAAATTAAAATATCACTTAGAAAATTATGAGATAAAATTTACTAGGTTCCCTATGGTCAGAGGAGCTTAGAAAAAAATCAGAATGGTTTGGATAATTTTGTACATTTATATAATTAATTAAATGTTTATATCTTATGTTAAATTATTTAAATTTAATATTATTCAAAAATTAACAAAATAAATTCCTCATTTTGTAGAAAAATCATGTTGACCCATTGTAAAAATTTGAAATTTATTTGATTAAATTTAAGTACTAAAGTTAATTTTTTAAGAAAATGTATTTTTGTATAAAAATAATTATACTAAAGTGGTTTTCTGAGTTCCTTGTGATCAAGGGCACTTAGGAAAAATAAAAATTATTTTTAAAAAAATACTTTATTTACATGATATATTTTAAATTAAAAATATTTAAAAATTTGAAAATTTTGAGAATGTTTCAAAATATTTCTTTTCACTTCTTGATCAAGTGAGAGTCCTGAATGTTGTCTGATAGGCCACAAGGCTTCTAACAGTTTGTTATGCTAATCTATTTTATTTTCATCCAATGTCTTCTTCAAAACCTGTACCAGTGTCTTGTTGAAGGCCTCAGCAAAGCCATTTTCTCTGGGATAGTAAATTGTAGAGTATCTCTGGTCTATCTCGTACCGCTTGATGAAATTATTTATTTTTGTGCTCTTGAAGGCTATCCCAATATCAAAAATTTTTCTGCGCAAAAATTTGAAATGGTAGATAACTTGGATTTTAAAAAATTAAAGGACGTGCTGTGTTGTAACCTCTTGTAACGGCATTGCCTCTGCCCATTTAGAAAATTAATCTATAGCGACAAGTATAAACTTGTGTCCTTTAGAGGATGGAGGGTCTATCAGACCTATTATGTTTGTGCCCCAACACTCAAACAGCCATGAAGCAACAACTGGGTGTAGCACATTCGGAGGTTTATGTAAGACCACCCCATGCACTTGGCACTGATGACTTCTTCTGGCTATATCCATGCAGTCAGACATCACTTCCGACGAATAATATCCGAGTCTCTTGATCTTCATTTTCATCTTTGGCCCTGACTGGCGAGCGCCACAAAATTTGGCATGTACTTTTTTGACAATATTTTGTGCTTCTGCTCTGTTTAGACATCACAGCCACATTTGGTCGAATGATGTTCTGTAGAGAACATTGCCCACTAGGGCATATGACATAGCCTTTCTTGTAATGTGATGCACTATTGACTTGTCCTCTGGCAGCTTTCCGGCCTGCAAATATTCTATTGATGGCGTCGCCAATCTTCATTTATATCAGCAACTGCAACTATCATTCCTTCTTTTTTTTGAGCTTATGTAGATTTTTAAAGTTGATTCAAAACAAAACATGTATCCCTTGTATTGTAATATCAATGTAATCCTTTGGGGGACATGCTAATTATTTTGCAAGTTTTGCTAGAACGTCAGCATGGACATTATCTCCCCAACGAATTCGGTAGAAATTTACATTGGGGATCTATTTAAGTAGCTTCATTGCGTACTAATGATATTCTACTTACCTTGGTTTAAAAATTTTGTATTGTTCGGCGACTTGTTGGATGACTAGTTGAGAATTGCCATAGATGGCAATATCTGTTATATCCATCGAGATCGCCAACTCCAACCCAATAATTAAGGCTTCATATTCTGCTTCATTATTGGTACATGGCTTTGTCAGGTGGTATGAGAATCTCAACACTGGCGTGATGAATATCAAACCAATTCCTGCTTTGTTTGGAATAACTATGTCAGATCCTTTGTCTATTTTGGTTGATGAAGCTCCATCAAAGTACATCTTCCAGTATTGCACACTGGAGAATTCCATTTGTAGTACCTGTTCATCTAGTAGTTCGTCATTAAGAGGGGACCTAGCTGGAAGTGGTGTGCAGCAAGAAAATCAGCTAAAATATGTCCTTTGATAGCACGGAAAAGAACAAAAGTTATATCAAATTGCAACAAAATCATCGATCATCTTATTAAACGTCCAAAAAGTGTTGGTCAGGTCATCAAATATTGCAACGGATTAACTTTTGAGATTAAAGTTACCTTATGAGAAAGCATGTAATGTATGAGCTTCTGGGTGGAAATAATTACAGCTATATAATGCTTCTCAATAGGCGGATACCTTATCTCTATTGGTATTAGATGAAAACTCAAGTAGCAGAGTGAGTTTGCTTTACCCTCGTCATTAACTTGGGTTAAAAGGGATCTAAATGAGTCATCTAAGGCCGCGATATAAGCTATTAAAGATTTTCCCGGGATAGGGGCTGCCAAAATAGGAGGTGTCATTAAATATTATTTAATTTCCTTAAAAGCCTGCTGACATTTCTCTTACCAAACAAATTTGGTGTCATTTTTAACTAATGCTGAGAAGTGTTGACACCTACCTTAGATATTAGAAATAAAACGTCCCAGATATGTCAACTTCCCTTGGAAGGAACGTAGTTGTTTCAAGGTTTTGGGTGGAGGCATTTTCAAGATAGCGTTAATCTTATACGGGTTGATCTCTATTCCCCGATGACGAACAACAAATCCTAGAAATTTCTCGGAGGTAACGCCGAAGGCTCACTTTATGGGATTCATCTTAAGGTTGTACTACTGTAATCATTCGAACACGATCCTCAAATCATACAAATGGTCTATTTTCTACTTACTTTTGATGACCAAATCATCCACATAGCATTTCACTTGGTTGTGAATGAGGTCATCAAAGATCGTCGTCATAGCTTGATGTTATGTTTCTCCAGCATTCTTCAACCCAAGCTGCATCACTGTGTAGCAGAAAATTCCAATCGGCATTCTCAATATTGTAAGTGCTACATCCTCAGGAGCCATCTTGATTTGGTTGTATCCCGATGATCCATCCATAAAGGAGAAAATCTCATGTGTCAAAGTGATGTCCAGCATCATTTCTGGTATATGTAACAGAGACTCATCTTTTGGACATGCTTTATTTAAATCCCTGAAATCGTCACATACACGAATTTGTCCATTTTTCTTCTTAACTGGCACAATGTTAGCTAACCATGTGGGGTATTGCTCTTCTTTTATAAGTTTAGTGTCTATTAATTTCTTCACCTTGGTAATGACTTGTTTCTCTATTTTGAGGTCCATTCTTCATGGAGCTTGTTTTACAGGGGTCATATTTTTTTCCACCCCAAGTTTATGGACTGCAACTTCTACTGACAGTCCTAGCATTTCATCATAACTCCATGCAAAGAATTCTTTGAATTCTATTAACAGTTTGATCAACTCTAAAGATCCTTCTTTGTTGAGTAGAGAACTTATAAATGTAGGTCAGGGTTGCTCTTCCGTCCCGATGTTGATTTCCTTCAATTCATCAACAATTGACTTGGTTTTTTCCACAAATTTTGGCAGAGTGTCTTCTATTAGCTGACCAGTAGATTTATCCTTTGCATGGAGGCATCCTCTTTGACTCATTTGTAATAACCATGCAAAACTCTAAATTATCGACTGGTCCGACTGTACCAAATACGAAACCCTCTTTCGAGTTGGGAGTTTGACTTTTAACATTCCATAATTTTTCAAAAAGTTGTAATTTATATTTTGGCATTTGTTTTGGCAAATGTCTCTATTGAATTAACGTTTCTACACGAGGCAAAAAGTAACCAAAAGGTAATTCCATTAATTCATTAGGATCCTCATCCAAATTTACATGATTTTCAAGATTAGTAGAAGTAGAAGCACAATAAAGCTTGATCGGCTTTGAACCTGTTCTATGGACCTCCTTGACCTCTAAACTCTTGACCTTTTGAGCGAGAATCAGAGTAAAGGTCATGGTGTTCACATAGTGGTTTATCCGATCATACATTGTCTCATATTTGCTTTTCTCCAAATCTTCTAAGGATATCTCGTACTATGGTTTCTTCTATTTTGAGATCATTATTTTGTCCTCAAAACTTTCTTCATCATCAATGTTGATGGTCGACCTAGTCCGTTCAACAATTAAATTAGTTATTGCTCATCCATGTCCCCAGCCTCAACCTCAGGTACGTGAACTAAAAGTACCCCCACCAAGTTGTTGCAAAAGAGTGGTGGAAGCTTGCTGAAATTGAGCTGAATGTTCACAGGAGAAAAGATATTTTTCCTTGGAGGCGCATAGTAGGCGGCATCTTCATGAATGTCAACTTCATGAACTAAAAATGGTTATAAATCTCTCTTAATACAATATTCTTTTCCTTCTTTGTAATACTTAATGCATTGGTGTAGAGACGACTGAACCATGCTGTGTTTGTGAATCCTTGATCGACCTAGTATAGCATTGAAAGAGGTCTCAACATCGATGATATGAAATTTGGTGGTTGTTACCAGTTCTCCAACTTTCATAAGTAATGTAATTGATCCAAGGGCTCTCTCTTCCATTTGGTTGAATCCTCTTAGCATCATTTTATCGGTCGTAAGCTCTTGAGCTTCAATGTTCAAATAGGCCAATGTCCATAGGCTCATCAAGTTGAGGGATGCTCCAGGATCTACCAAATCTCTAGACAACACAAATCTGCCGATGTTAACGGAGATATAGAGTGGACAATTATGGTCGGTGGTACCAAGCAATAAGTCTTCATCTGTAAAGATTATCCCATATTGTTTTTTCAACGAGTAAACTTCATTCGAGGATGTGCTGACCAAGTGAGCTAAGCAAATATCTAGGTCAAGAAAAGTTGTAACCAAAGACTCTCTCATCTCCTTTGACAGAATTAGAGCATTGTACATGCTTAATCTGGCCGGCAACTTCCTAAGATGATGTAGCACATTGTAATCAACTTTGTATGATCCTCCAATTTTCTCTTGGCTATGTGGTTCTTCCACTGGCAGAGGTGGAGGTAGCTCTTCTCGAGTTACTATTTACTTTCCTTTATTATTTGGAGTTGACCTCGGGATGGAAGAACCACATAATGGCTAGAAGTAATCCTCTTCCATTGGCGAAGGTGGAAATCCTCTACTTGCTCATCCATCTCGCTTGCATTTATTGCAACGATGTTGGATACTTTGGACCCTTGCTTCATTCCATGATCCTGCCCTTTAGGCTCACTCGACCGTCTTGGTACAATGACCTTGAGTAACCATACCTTTTTCTTTGACGGTGATGTCTTGAGACAAAGTGCCTCAGTAGCACATTGGCATTTCAAAGAGAAGTACGCTCCTCATGGTGCAGACCAGATACAGTATTGGGTAACCTCTTCATCTTTCCCTTTGGAACTTTAAGAATATCCTTGTGACTGGTAATTGGTAGAATTCTTGGACTCATATGTGACTTAATTGGTCGACATCCTGCGAGTCTAGTGGTAGTAGAATCGGTAGCAACAATGGTGGTATCAACTCTGCTTCCCAAGCGGAACCAGATGGGAATGTGAGCAAGCAAAGCTTCAATTGATTTCTAAGATTGTCTGGTAGATTTGACGTCTTTTAAAATTTCTTTCTTCATGTGAGGGGATACTGCACACCTCACTCGTTTTAGTATCTCACCAGCTGAGCAACATTCTTTGGAAGCTAGTTTTTGAAAAATTAAACCAACTCGGGTGACAAGAGCATGCTTCTTATTCTCCCCACCATGTCCATGAGGTGATGGTAAAGTAGCGGCGATCTTCTGGATAGTTTTGTACCCATTAGTATCCATTAAGGGATGGAACCTGCTCCCTTGAAGAAGTGGATAGGTCCCCAGCAATTCTGGCTCCTCCTGGTGAGGAACTTCATCAGCAAGTACTTCTTTGGAAATCTAAGCTTCAGTAGCCCTCCAAACCTTCTGGCTACAATTTCTCCTTTGGGTTCGGATCAACGATACGATCCTCAAACTTGATCCAATTTCAAATAATGACGGCAGGACAACCAATCCTTCATTCGGGTCTTCAATGATCATAACTTCTTTTCCGTTAACAGAAACGGGAACAATAGACTTGGTAGGTGTCACGGTGGCAGTAGTCTTGACCTTCTTGTAAGAAGAGAAGTCCTAAGGATAGTTTAGGTTAAACTCAACAAACGGTTCCTGAATCTCTCGAGTGGTGACTTTCATCACGACGAACGGGGCTTTCCCGAGCATGACCTCGAGATCTTCAAATCTGACTCCAAACTTGTTGGTAGGAGAAAAATTGCGGGCATCTGGCTCATCGAAAGGTTGCACGAGAAAGTGAGCATTGGTAACGCCATTGCAGCAACTTCAAAAAAAGAAAGCTTTAGGATTAGCTATTTGGCCAATACCTCATAATCTTAGTGCGAGCACTAAAAATTAATAGAGGTCGATCTGTAGACCGGGTAAGTTTTCATTTAATTTGTGAAGGTTTTAAAATTTGAGTAAAAGTAGTTTGAAATTAGAAAGATTTAATTAATGTAAGGAAAATTAAAGAGCACGCGCAACACAACACAATCCGATTTAATTTGCAAAATAGTAAATCAAACTCGAAAGGGAAAAGTGAAGTTCATGACCCAGTGCGGGACCAACTTCACAACGCACAATGCTCAGGTAGAATTGGTCCACCCACACACCTATTGGGGGTCTGACCCCACACAAAGATTAAAAAGTCCTTATTGACCTCCTAAACCTCCCTGTTCAAAGGTGCTTGAAGAGACAATCCTGAAGTCCAAAGAGTCGACCATACTTTCTCAAGATAGAAGTGGTAAAGCATGCCAATGGAAGAAGGGTAATCTGGTTGATCAGAGACATGAACACATTTTTGAGATATGAAGATAATATTTCTTGATCAGTATGGAAAGAGTATCTATTACTCACCAGCGGAGTCGTCAGAAGCTGGTCGGTAATGTTTTGGATAAGGAGTTGCCCGTTGGAAGCCGTCGGCCGCTGGAATCAAAATCCTGTCACCCACTTCGAAAGGCATTTAATTTATATATAAACATATAAATTTAGAAAAATATGAAATCAAACTGATCCCATATCTTCCATAGTTTAAATAAAAGAGCATTATACCTCAAACCATGTATCTATCTGGAAAGATAAATATAAGACTTGAGGGTGAGGCTTGATCAAATAAACTAAGAAATATATGACATCCATTTGGTCTGCGAAACCATTTTATTTGTCGACCAGTTCCCCTATTTAATATGAAAAATTAAATAGGGTTTATACTAAGTTGGGTTTGGAAAAGCTTCCTATAAGGGCAAGTCCCTGTATTTAATTACATCTTAGATAACTGAAGTCACCTAAGAAAACTTTTGATAAAAATTAGGAAACATTATCTTCAAAGAGGTCAAAATGATAGGAATTTTCAATGAGATTGGACAAAAAGGTGTGAAAGGGGAATGACTCAAATTTGGAACATTTATTGTAGAATCCAAAGGAAGAACTAGGGGATGTCATAGATCTGGAGGAGAGCCTCGGTGACTTCCCAAGCTATCCTATGGTTTGGGCTTGGTCTTGGAGAGGAAATTATTTAAGTATTTCATCCTACAAATTTTATTAATTTAGGACTTACACTCACATGAAATAATCACACAAAAGGCTTGAAAGATATGAGGATTTAGGTCATGACGAACGACAACCTCGGACTTCTAAGATGAGTTAGGGCTTATATTATACAGTAGAACTATACAAAAGACCTAAAGATGAGTTGAGAATTTATGTTGCATAAATAAACAACCTCAAAATCCTATGGATTGTTGTTTAATTCTAAGGAAAGATATGTTGTTGTAGATCTTCTTATTGATGAAGATGGTTGTGCTGCCCACAACGCTAGCTCCAAGCTCCTCGCCGTGATAAGTTTAAGTTTTCTAATGTGTTAGGTTATAGTATCAAATCAGATGTCCCTATGGTTATGGTTTTTTAAATATTATGGGGCATGTTAAATTTGATTAGAGCGACACCAGTTAGGATCCTATGGTTCCCTCATTCTGGTACCACTATTTATTTTGGGATCCACATAGTCCAAATGAATTTACTAAACTCAACTTAATGAGTTCCTTACTCTCATTTAGATCATGGGAAGTCTTGTTAGCAATCGTAGGTTACCTCCTTTGAGGGATTTCTGATCATCCAATAGAAAAATTTTAATTTAGTTGCAATTGTTGTTTTATGATGTTTGTGATTAAATTTTGAGTTGTCTTATATTTTGAATGTTATTGCAGTGAATTTTATCTTGGTTCATTTTAGTTTTGGTTTAACAACTATCCTAGGAGTTTTGGTTTTCATGTAGGGTGACATCGTTGTGCAAGCTCGAGACAAGAAGTACAGAAAGGTAAATGAATTAATTTAAAAGCATACCTTTCAATTCTTCTCATTCCTCCACATGAAAGGTCAGTACTTACAAGGAATATATATAATTTTGCAGATAATTTAAATTTCAAGATTATATGAAGGTTTATCCTGGTCAATAAGGTGTGCTTAGTGGCTGTGGAGACCTTAATTTTGTGACTTTAGCACGCCTAAGTTAATTTTTGTGAAGCAGTTCAATTTGGGTCAAAATGACTAGAAGTTGAGTTTAGTTTAGGTTAGTCATGACATTGAGCTCAACTAATTGATCAATATTTTGTCGATGATTGTCACAAGAGATTTGAAAAAGGTTTGGAGTGATTTTGAATTTATTTGGAGGTTTAATTAAAGGGATTTTCAACATTTGGTCAATTTGGGGGTGTTGGGTTAAACTTGGGGTCTAGGTTAGGCTAATATTGGGTTAATTCCAAATTAATGGTTCAAAATGGTTTATATTAATATCATGAAGAGTTCTCAACATCAATTGGTTGCCAATTTTGGGGTTAGGGCATTCAATTTGGTGGAATTTGGAGACAACCAATTTGGGGCAAATTTGGGAATTTTGGATTTAGTTTAAAATTGAGTTAAATTGAGGCTTGTACAAGGCCAATTGAGGGCTTAATTTGATGTGTAAGATTGTTATGAAGAGTTTGGGATTCAAATTGGGGCAAATTGAGTAGGCTATGGGGTTCAATTAGGGGAGATTAGGTCATAGAGCCAAAGTTGGGGGTTTTGATTTGGATCAAAATTGAGCTCAAAGATGGGTCAATTACGCTTGGATTTGGTTTTGATTGATCATATAAAATATTAATTTTAATTTAGATGTGAACTTGGGGAAGATTGGGGCCAAATTGATAGACATTTGGAGTGAATTTGGGGAAATTGGGCCTTTAAAGGTAATTTGGGAGTTTTAGTCAAAATGGCCAAATTGAGTTCAATTGAAGGGGTCCAAATTAATTTTGGAGACATTTGGAGTGATTTGGATGTTTTGGGAAAGTTTGGGCCACTAAGGGTATTTTTATAATTTTGGCAAATTTGAGGGTATTTATGTAATTTCGAAATTTTTGGGATGCTTTGGGCAATTTGGGTAGTTTAAAATGGTTTGAAATGTTTTTTGAACAAATTTGGGTATTGTGGGTGAAATTGAGAATTTTGGCCAAATTTGGAGTTTCAAGGGCATTTAAGTAATTTGGGTGGATTTAGTGGCAAAAAACCAAGTTGGACCAATGAAATCCCCACTTGGGTCCTCTATGTACTGGTCTTAGCTAAAACCTAGCCTAGGACTAGTGGGCCTAGGGGACCATCTACATGAGTTTCCCAAAAGATCAAGGGATCAAAGTCAATAATTCTGGGTTTAGGGTTGCAAGTGATTGTGGGTGAGAGTAAGTACAAGTGAGTGAAATAGTTCCAGACCAACACTCAGGGTCAACCCTAAGGTCCAACAGTCCTATGGGGACTCTCCTTGAAATCTTCCATACTTACCCCACCTACTAAGTGCTCGAGGTTAGGACCAATATGTGGAACTTCAAGTTGAGCAAGGAAGAATTTAGAATTTCTAATGGTGACGGTTCCTTTTCTAGTTTTGTATGAATAGTAAACATAAAAGTCTTATGGTTAGAACTTAAGCTACTAATGAGGGAAAACTAAACCTCAACCGAAAGTGAGGTCAACAAGGTGGTTTAAATAGAGGTGCTTGGGGTAGAGCTTAGGGCTTTAATTCAGGTGTAATTGAGTGCTTAGGTGGAGGGTAGAAAAATTCCAAAGACCTATTGAAGCTGGTCAACTTGGATGGGTGAAATTAGGTTTGGATTAAGGTATGAGGGTTCTTACTTTTGGCTCCTCCGTTGACTAGGGTGTCTGATTAGGGTAGGGGAGGTGCTCCGGTGGCTCATGGACCTCAGGAGAATTTGTCACAACAATTAATTTTAGTTGGTGATGGGGTTTTGGCAAAAATCTCTTTGGCTTGAGAAATTTAGGAAACAAATCCCTTAATTTAGGGAACCTTTGGTCCATGGCTCACCTAGGGTGGGATAAGTGGGTCTAGTCTGGTCACTACGGTCCAGAAGGTGGCTATAGAGGCTTTGGTTTGTTCAATTTGGCGAAGCTTGGTCAATTTTGGTGCATGGGTTCAATTTGAGTCAATTTGGCTTGAAGTTAGGTTTGGCTTGGGCTAGCCATGACATTGGACTCAATTGATTGAGCATCTTAGTGTAGATGATTGTCACAAAGATTTTAGAAAAGATTTGGAGTGATTTTGAATTGATTTAAAGGATCAATTTAACAGAATTTGGACATTTGGTTAATTTTGGGGTGTTGGGATTAGGTTTGCGTTGGGCTAGATTTTAGCTAGGGCCCAATTAATGGTTCAAATTGGTCCTAATAATTTTCATGAAGAGCTTTAGATAGAAATTGAATGGAAATTTTGGGGTTATGGGGTTCAATTAGGTTGGATTTAGGGACATGGCCAATTTGGGGCAAAATTTGGGGTTTTGGTTCAAGTTGGTTTTGGGTGAAATTAAGGCTAGGCCAAGTCCAATTGAATATTCAATTTCATATGTGAAATGTTTTGAAGAGTTTACGATACTAAATTTGGGCAATTGGATAAGTTTAGAGGTTCAATTGAGTGAGATTTTGGTTTTGGGTCAAATTGGGGCTTTTTTATTTAGGTTAAAACTAGATTCAAATGTGGGTCAATTGGACATGTATTTGGTTTAAATCAAACTTGGACAAGATGAATTTGTGTTTATAATTAAAATTGGAGGAAATTGGGATCAAATTGGTGGACATTGGGAATTGGGGTA
This sequence comes from Phalaenopsis hybrid cultivar, assembly GCA_002079205.1. NCBI lineage: Eukaryota > Viridiplantae > Streptophyta > Magnoliopsida > Asparagales > Orchidaceae > Phalaenopsis > Phalaenopsis hybrid cultivar. The sequence continues at coordinate 97,910 of JXCR01145536.1, read as the reverse complement.
ATTGGGCCTGTAAAGGCAATTTGGAGCTTTTGGTCAAAATTAGTCAAATTGATCAAATTAAGCTCAATGAAATATTTCAAATTGATTTTGGTGGCATTTGAAATGATTTGGAAGGTTTTGGGACAATGTGGGTCACCAAGGGTATTTTGGTAATTTTGGAAATTTTGGGATGTTTTTGAGAAATTTGGGTAGTTCGAAATGGTTTGACATGATTTTTGGATAAATTTGGATCTTTTAGGTAATTTTAGAGTTTCAAGGGTAGTTTGGTAAATTGGGTAGATTTGGAGGCAAAAGGCTAAATTTGGTATTTTATGAAATTGGGGTGTCAATCACACTACTTGAGCCACGGACCAATAGAATTCCCTCCTTTGGGTTTTCCATGTACTGGTCTTAACTAAACCCTAGCCTAGGGCTAGTGGTTTAGGGGACCATCTACATGAGTCTCCCAAATGGTTAAGGGGTCAAAGTCAGGTAGGCTTAAGCTTAAGGTAGTGAGTGGAAGTGTAATGTGCAAGTCTGTGAGTGAGGGCAACCAAGACCAAACCACTAGAGGGTTGACCCTAAGGCTAGGTAGTCCTATGGAGACTCATCTTGAGCTCTCCCATATTGACCCCACCTACTAAGTGATAAAGGTTAAGACCGATATGTGGAACTTCAAGTTGAGCAAAGAAGGGTCTAAAATTTCTAATAGTGAGGGTTCCTTTTCTAGTCCTCTAGGAATAGTCAATAAGAAAGTCCTATGGCGAGAACCTAGGCTAATAAAGAGAAAAAACTAGACCCCAACCAAAAGTGAGGTCAATATATGGACCCCCAATAGGTGGGGTGTGTCGGGCAAGCACACCATACATGTTGGCATTGACCGACGAGACCAACAAAACCAACACAAGCTTCTAAGTCAACAAACTTAAAATGAAGTGGAGAGTTGAGTGATAGTTGTTTTTGCTGGGGAATAGGCAAGTGAATACTCGATCAAAATTGAAGATTCGGAACTCTCAGTGGGGATTAGAAGGAAAGGAATTATGAAAATCACCAAGATGGCCACAATGAAGATTCAATTTCAATTTGATTGTTAGGAAACTTTAATTTTGATTGCAATGGCTTGGGGGAATGGAAATCATAATTTAGGTACTGACCCAAAAGAGAATTGGAATGTAGGTACCGACCTCAAAAGGAGGGAATTAGAATTTAGGTAGTGACCCCAAAATGGGAATTAGAATTTCGGTATCAATCTCGGTCTGAGAATCGGATGTCATACTTCATTTAAGGTGGTCTTAGACCTATTTCAGAAGATTTTAGAATAGGATACCTAACTCTATTTAAGGAGGTCTTAAACCGATCTCGAATAATGAGAATAGGACAATTTACACCATTTAAGGTGGTCTTAAACCTATCTCAAAGATTTGGATAGAGAATCAAATGCCTTACTGATACACCGAAAATATTTGCATTTTTAGACCCATATTTTATAATTATTTTTGGTGATATCGCACTTTAATGGAAGGTTTTCTTATGTTTTCTTGTAGGTTTTTGTTTTTTAGGACTTAAAGCAAAAAGGAAACAAAAAAGATGGAATTTGGAGTCAAAATGATGTTTTTGAAGAAATACTCAGCACCGACCGCGCCAAGGACAGCACCAACCGTGCCAAGGGCAACACCGATGGCACAGAACAACAAAATAGACTGAGAATTTTACTCAACACTGACGGTTTCAAAAGAGCGCCGATGGCACCTTTAAAAAGAGAGCAGTGAAATAAATTGTGGGACATTGGCGCCGACGGCGCCAATGTTGGTTTAGCCTCTATTTCTAGAAGATTCAACGTATTTAGACGGTTTTTGAAGAGATTTTGGAGGTACCTCATGGAGAACCGACCCTAGGCTCTATTTGGGGCCAAAATTCATCAGGAAACAGATTTCTTCACTCCTTCACTCCTTCACTCCTTCACTCTTTCACGTTCCTTTTTGCTATTAATTATAAGCCAGTTTCATTCCACCACCACATTGGAGTCAATTAGTGAGTTTTCTTTTATAATTTAGAGTTTATGCAGTGAGATTAAGTGTGAAACTTTCTGTAAGAGTGTTAAAGAAGGGGAAAAGTGAGAGATATCTTCTTCCTGCATTTCTAAGGAAAAGCTACAAGGGATTTGCTCTGAGAAAGGGTTTTAGATAAGTGTTGTTTATTTATTAGTATTGTATGAACTTTCTCTTATATATGAAATTTGTATTTTTGTTGAATCTTTCTCATGAATTCTGAGTAGTTTCCTTCCTCCATCTTTCTCCCTAGCCTGAGATATGGTGAAATGAAGAGATAACATGGATGTGCCAATATTAAAATATAAAATAAATTGTAATGATTTTTCAATTCTGAACTTAGTTTAATTTTTGATCTAGCCAATTGAATTATTAAAATGTGTTGTGAAACATATGATCCAGGAAATGGAGTATCAGTTCTACAATCCTCAATTCGGTTAATATACTTTGTTGGGTGTAGAATTGGATATTTCTAGGGTGACAGACTAAAAATCCCCAATTCGATATTAGTGTTTAAAAACTAAAGTGAGAGTTAGCCTTCAGGTGAAGGGAAGTGGGAGCTTTGGAGTGGGAGTCGGTATCCTCCTAGCCTAGCCACGAATTTAGGGACTAAACTTGGGATTAGCCAATTATTTTCTATGTACTATATCTGGGTAGAGAATTAAAACTGCTCATATTTGGCACAATACATATTATAAACATTTATCTCATCTCATTTAACCAAAACCTCATTGTAGTGGGAATGATGTTTTTTCACATAAGAAATCTTCATTACATAAACATAGTTAGTAGATAGTAGTTACTGTTTAAATCTTGCATTTCTGTTTTGCTAATAGTTAAGTAATTTAGTTTTTATCTCAACATTTGAAATTAGTAACAGTAATTTCGTTTGACTTTTTTTGAATTTCCTAGTAATATTTATCATTGCAAATTTAAACCTTCTTCGTGGGATCGATATTTCGGGATTAAATAGAAAGTTCATTATTATTTGATAACGATACGTATACTTGCGTAGAATCCCATCAATAATTGCATATACTTATATATTTTACACAACTTACTTTTAGTACACGGATCAAGTTTTTGGCGCCGTAGTGGTGTCAACTTTATAAATCCTTACATATAAAAAATTGGGATCAAGATTTTAACGCCGTTGCCGGGGAAGGTAACAGTTAAATTAAATGGTTTTGATAAATTAGGAAATTTAAAGATAATATATATACCATAAAAATATAAAATAAATATAAAAAATTAAAAATAAAAAAAGAAATATATTTTTATTTAAGAGTGTTTATTTTTTAGAATTTTACTATGCTTACTTTATTTATTTATGCAAAATATTGGATCTGATGGTTTAGTACCTTACGATTCAGAATTAGAATGTACTATTAGAAAAATTTGAAAACAACAAAGAGAAATTAAAAATTTAAAAGAAATGGAAAAGAACTTAGATAATCCAATAAATGAGAATCAACAAAGACCTTTAAAAGATTTTGTAAATCTGACAGCATATGAACTTCACTTGACCATTCAAAATCCTGATGTTGTTGCTAATTTATTTGAGCTTAAACCTGCTATTATCATAATGGTACAAAATAATCAGTTTGGAGGATCACCTACTGAAGATCCTAACTTATATTGTGCTAGTTTTTTTAAAATTTGTGCTACATTTAAATATGACGGAATGTCTAATGATGCTGTTAGGCTTAGGCTTTTTTCTTTTTCATTAAGGGATAAAGCCAAGGCTTTATTAAATTCATTAGCACCTGGATCTATTAGAATTTGGGGAGAACTATCACAAAAATTATTGGCTAAATATTTTCCACCCTCGAAAACCGCTAAGCTTAGAAATGATATTACATATTCTTATCAGTTTGAAGGGGAATCGATATATGAAGCCTGGGAAAGATTTAAGGATCTTCTTGGAAAATGTCCACACCATGCTTTACCAAATTGGTTAATAATTCAAATATTTTACAATGGATTAGTAAGATGACTGAGATATATTATAGATGCTACTACGAGCGGATCACTAATGTCAAAACCTTTTGATGAAGCATATTCTTTAATTGAAGAAATGACTACTAACAATTTTTAATCGCCCTTTGAAAGGATAAATCCTAAGAAAGTAGCAAGTATTCATGATTCGGATGCAATGTCTATTTTGACATCTCAAATTGCTGCTATTTCTAAAAAGATTGATCAAATGGGAGTGAACTATTCTCAAATACCCCCAGAGAAAAATTCACTAAGACAATCATCTTATGAAACTTTAAATGCTATAAATAATCAAAATAACAATCCCTATTCTAACTATTTAAACCCTGGATAGAAAAATCACCCTAATTTTAGTTGGAATAATTATAACAATTCGGTGAATCCATTCAAAAATTTAAACAAGCAAGGAAATCTTAATTATTGACTTTATTATCCTCCGCGATATAACTTCAACCCTAACCCACAAATTACGGAAAAGAAGTTGACTATGGAAGGAGTGATGTTGAATATGGGAAATTAAATACAGAATCAAGGGGCTGCTATTATAAATATTGAAAACCAGTTAGGACATATTGCTACTGCACTTAGTAACAGACCTTCTGGAATTCTTCCAAGTACTATGGAAGTTAATCCAAAAGATCAAAATAAAGAATAAATTAAAGCTATTCAATTACGAAGTGGAAAAGAAGTTGAAACAGGGATCCAAAGAGAAATTGAAGTAGATGAAGAGAAGGAAGAAATGGAAAATGATCAACATGAAAATGAACAAACATAGATTCCCTTAGAAAAACCATTACCTCTGTTTTCTCAAAGACTAAAACAAAAGAATAAAGATAAACAATTTACAAAATTTTTGGAAATTCTTAATAAGTTAACGGTAAATTTTCCTTTTGTTGAAGCTTCGGAACAAATGCCAAGTTATGTGAAAATTATAAAGGATGTACTAAATAAGAAAAGGAAGTTTACAGATCATAAGAACGTTGCACTCAGTGAAGAGTGTAGTGCTATTATTCAGAAAAAGCTTACTGAAAAATTAAATGATCCTGGTAGCTTTACTATACCTTGTGTAATTGGTGAAAAGTTTTTTGGAAAAGCTTTATGTGATTTAGGAGAGAATATCAATCTTATGCCTTTATCAATCTTTAAACGTTTAGATTTGGAAGAAATTTCTCCTACTACTGTACCTCTTTAGGTTGATCGATCAATAACTTATCCAAAAGGAGTTATAGAGGATGTACTAGTAAAAGTGGATAAGTTTATTTTCCCTGTAGAATTTATAGTATTGGATAAAAAGGAAGATAAATAGATTCCTATTATTGTAAGGATATCATCTCTTGCAACAGGAAGAGCTGTAATAGATGTGCAAAAAGGAGAATTAATAATGAAAGTTAATGATCAAGAAGTAAAATTTAATATAGCAAAAGCTATGAAACATCCTGTAATAGAAAAAGATAATGAATGTTTCACGATGGAAGTAGTTGTTTATCTGAGTAATGAACAGTTAAAGAATGAGTTTGAAAATAAATTAAAGCAAGGAGAAATTTTTTAAAATGAAGATGAAATGAAAGAAGAAGATTTAGATTATGTTCAGGACAAATTTGAAATGTTAAACTTGTTGGAAAATGATAGTAAGAATCTTATTCCTTAAAGTATTAAACCACCTTAACTTGAATTAAATATATTACCTGCCCATTTAAAGTATGTATTTTTAGGAGAGTCATCTATATTGTCTGTAATTGCATCTTCTGAGTAAACTAAAATTCAAGAATAGAGGTTGACAAAAATGTTGAAAAATTATAAAAAGGCTTTTGGATGGACTTTAGCAGATATTAAAGTAATCGGTCCTTCAATTTGTATACACAGAATTTTATTAGATGAAGAATATGAACCTAATGCTGACCCTCAGAGAAGATTAAACCTAATAATGAAAGAATTTGTTAAAAAAGAGATTTTAAAATGGTTAGATGTTGGAATTATATATCCTATTTTATATAGTGTTTGGGTAAGCCCAATTCACTGTGTTCTGAAGAAAGGAGGAGTGACTGTTGAAGAAAACAAGAAAAATGAATTAATACTAATAAGACAAATAATTGGTTGGCAAATTTGTATTGATTATAGAAAATTAAATATGACCACCTGAAAAGATCGCTTTCCTTTACCCTTTCTGGACCAAATGGTGGATATATTGGCTGGGAATAAATATTATTGTTTTTTAGATGGATATATTGGTTATCACCAAATTTCAATTGCTCTATAGGATTAAGAGAAAATAACATTTACAAGCCCACATAGAACATTTGTTTTTCTTAGAATGCCTTTTGGACTATGTAATGCACCTATAACATTTCAAAAATGCATGATGTCAATTTTTAGTAATTTTATAGAACATGGAATGGATGTGTTTATGGATAATTTTTCTATATTTGGGACTTCGTTTGAGTTATATCTTAATAATTTAGAAAAAGTTTTGGAAGTGTGTGAAAAAAATCAACCTAGTGTTAAATTAGGAAAAATGTCAATTTATGATTGCAAGAGGTATTGTACTTGGGCATAAAATTTCTGAAAATGGCATGGAGCTAGATCCTACAAAAATCCAAGTTATAGAAAAATTCTCACCTCCTACTAATATTAAAGGGGTGAGAAGTTCTCTAGGACATGCTGGTTTTTACAAATGCTACATAAATTTTTTTTTGAAAATAAATAAGCTGCTATGCCAACTTTTAGAAAAAGATGTAAAATTTGATTTTCATGGGGAATTCATAAAAGCATTTGAATTATTAAAGAAAAAATTAGTCACTACACCTATAATAGTACTACTTAAATGGGAAAAACCATTTGAAATAATGTGTGATGCTAGTGATTATGTTATTGGGGTTGTATTAGGACAAATGCACGACAAAGTTCTTAAAGTTATATATTATGCTAGTATGACTCTAAATGATGCTCAAATTAATTATACTGCTACTGAAAGAGAGTTATTAGCTATTGTTTATGCCTATGATAAATTTAGACCTTATTTAAATAGAACTAAATGTATAGTGCATTCAATCATTATAATATTAAATACTTAATGCAAAAGAAGGATGTTAAACTAAGATTAATTAGATGGATACTTCTATTGCAAGAGTTTAATTTTATCATAGTTGATAGAAAGGGAAATGATAATTAAATAGCTGACCATTTGTCTAGAATAGAAATAAAAATATTAACTAATTTTGTAAATGAAATTTTAGAAAATTTCTCTTATGAACAGTTATATATTATTGATGAAATGGATGTACCGTGGTATGCTGATATAGTAAATTATATTGTAAGTGATATTTTACCACTGATATAAAAAATCCACAATTAAAGAAATTTTTATATGATTCAAAGACTATTTTTGGGATGACCCATATTTATATAAACAATGTAAAGATCCAATTATTAGAAGATGTGTGTCTTACGAAAAAACAACAGATAATTGAAAGATGATGATTCTAAATTTGGAGGACATTTTAGAACAAATAGAACTGCATATAAAATTTTGCAAGCTGTATTTTATTGGCCTACTATTTTTAGAGACGTTAATGACTATATTAAAACATGTGATAGATGTCAACGAGTAGAAATATTTCTAGAAGAAATGAAATGTCTCTAAATTACACATTGGAAGTTGAAATTTTTGATGTGTGGGGATGAGATTTTATGAGACCATTTATGCCTTCATTTGGAAACTTATATATATTACTTGTTGATGATTATATGTCTAAATGGATTGAAGCCATTGTTGTACCCAAATGTGATGCTTGGACTGTTTCTAAATTTTTAATTAAAACAAGATAAGGATTGTCGAGAGTAATTATTACTAATGGAGGATCTTATTTCAAAAATAAAAGAATCAAAAAATTGATTAAGAAATATGATGTTATGCATAGATTCTCTACTACTTATCATCCTCAGACTAACGGTCTAGTAGAGATATCAAATCGTGAAATTAAACGCATTTTAGAAAAGTTGTAAATGCTTATAAATTGGATTGGTCTGCTAGACTATATACTGCATTATAGGCATACATAACTGCTTATAAGACTCCTATAAGAATTTTCCCATACAGATTGATTTTTGGAAAACATGCCACTTACCAGTAGAATAGGAGCATAAAGAATTTTGGGCTATTAAGGAATTTAATTTTAATCTAAAAGATGTTGGTAAGAAAAGAGTATTGTAATTCAATGAACTTGAAGAAATAAGAAATGAAGCATATGATAATGCAAAAATCTATAAAGAGAAAATGAAAATATGACATGATCAAAAGATTATTAAGAAGAAATTCAAACCTGGATAAAAAGTTCTATTGTATAATACAAGATTGAGATTGTTTCCAGGAAAACTAAAATCCAGATGCTTAGGACCATTTAAAGTGATTAAAGTCTATCATTATGGAATTGTTGTCAATAAAGATCCTAACAATGGAAAAATATTTAAAGTTAATGAGCATCGTTTGAAACACTATTATGAAGGGCACATACCTCAGTTTAAAGAAGTTTTAATGTTAAGTCAACCCAACTAAAAAAATGGTATGTCAGGCTGACGACGTTATACCAAGCGCTTTGTGGGAGGCAACCCACACATATATGTTTATGTATTATTATTTTGTCTGATAAGTGATCATAATCCTACACAATTGCATTTATTGTAAATTAAGTCAAATAATGGTATAGGAGGAAAATTTGAAATTAGATTGAACGAAAATGAAAGTCGCAAATTTTGGCCACTGGCACCGACGACGCCCAAGAAAACGGACTTCAGCGCAGGCAGCGCCAATTGGGAGCGCCGACAGCGCCGAGAGCGGTTTGATGGTTTAGATGACTTTTGGCTGGCTTTAACGGGATTTTACTCTGTAATAACAGCCGAGAGGTGTTTTTAAAGTCCTAAAAACTGCCTTGGATGACTAGAAATTCCTATTTTCGGATTTCATGGCTTCCAATTCTAGAAATACTTTAAGGTATGGAGTTTTCAATAGAATAAAGTATATTTATTTTAACAAGCAGAGATTATACAACAAAGTTATTACAAAGAAGAGATTGATCAAGGGGAGAGGTTTTTTAAATCATGGATTCATCAATCCAGGTGCTCCGGTTGATAAGATAATTCTGCAAAGGCGATGGGAAGATCTGTGTTACACTACCGCTGCAGTTATTATACTTATAGTAAAGGAATTTTATGCAAATTTACATGGAATTATCCAAGGAGTTGTCTTCGTATGAGGTAAGGATGTACAATTTACTCCTGCGAGGATTAATGAATTGTATATGATAAAAAATGTTCCAATCTGTCATTATACAAATTTTGTCCCTAAAGGAGATTTGATGCAAGATGTTTATAATTTTCTGACGGATGAAAGTGATATGTGAGAAGTACGAGATGAGGGATATATTAGTTTCCCTGCTTCATCACTTAATCCAATTTCAAAGCAATGACATTTCCTTATTTCTGTAAAATTACTCCTTACTATAAAGATTAGTAGAGTCACCAAAGAAGGTGTTATTTTAAATTACTACATTCAAATGGAAAAACCCATTGATATAGAATCAATCATATTTAAATCTGTTATGGGTATCATTATGAATAGGCCAATTTATGGACTTGGCCATCCTTCTACAATTTTTCTAATTTGCAGTCAATCCCAAGTGCCATATGAAAGTTGGGAAAAAGTCTTACTACCTTGGGTGCCCATGATCCCTATTGATGATAATTATGTTGGAAATGAAAATGAAGCATTAAATGCTATTATAGTTTGTTCTTCACATGCTTCAACTCCATTAATACCACCAACAGTTGTTTTGGAATTCACATGCTTCAAGGATTTTTCTCACATTGTTTAGATCCGAAAGTTTTGAATTTTTTTTGAGAGATTTTGAGAAAATGCTTTGGTGAAGAACTCTTACTTAGTGGATTTAAGTTTAAAGTGCTTTACATTTTGATTTTTGGAATTTTGGAATTTATTTGGATTTTTATCAAATTTTTCTTAGATTTTTTATGGCACCTAGAGCAAGCAAAAGAAAAATAAATTATGATGAGCAAAATTTTGTTAGCTATAAAGCTAGTGCTTGATTTCATAGTCTTTGTAAAAATAAAAAAGTGATTCTGGATCGTGGTTTCAAAAATCCTGGAGGAGAAGTTGAATGATTAATTATCGTTTGGTAGTGGGAAAACTTCTACGATTTTACTGCTGATGCGATAGTTGGGATAGTTATGGAATTTTATGCCAACTTTTTGGAGGCTTTTGATGATTTTGTTTTTGTTAGTGGAAAAAGGGTGGAGTTTACTCCAAGAAAAATAAATGAGTTTTATCAGTTAGAGGATGTTTATAGATGCCACTATCATTCATTTTCTGCTATAAATGAGGCCTTAGATGAGGTAATTTCTTTTCTGACTAGTAAGAAAGGGACTTGGAAAGTAAAGAACGGAGTTAAAGTCAACTTCCCCTTTCTATGCTAAATGTAGTGTCTAAGGCCTGACATTATTTTATTTTTGGGAGAAGGATTCCAACAAACCATCATAGTAAGGTGACCAAGGATATAGTCATCCTAAACTTTTGTATTCAGCAAATGATGGACATAAATGTAGGCTTTATTATTTATATGAACACTCGATCTATTGCTCTAGGAGAGACCACTGGTGGATTGACACACCCTGCTCTCATTTACACACTTTGTGAGTAGGCAGAAGTTCATTTCAGACCAGATGAGGAGAGGATTGAGCCTCAACAACCTATTGGGCCTGCTGGCATTAAAACTTGTGACTCCCATGTTGATTGGAGATATGGAAGAAAGGGCAGGGATATTCCTTCTACTTCCAGGACCCCTACTTTTAGTGAGCCTACTTCTAGTGACCCCAGTAATAGGGAACTATTGGACCAGATGATGATTCAACAAGGGGATATTTTGAGGATGGGTCATAGATTACAGAACATGGATGCAGAAATGCTCATACAGATGATTTGATTCTGCAGAAGTTTAAATATGATGCTGCTTATGATGATGTTTTAGTGAGATACCTGAGGGGTGATCATTTAGTTCAGTTCCCTATTCACCTTATTTATATTCCATATTAGTAGCAAAAGTTGGATGTTGATGAATAAGAAGATGATGATTGGTGATCTTTTTGTTAGTTTGTATGTGATTGTACTTTGTGACTATGTTATGTGCTTTGTAATATTGTTGAGATTGTTTATTAGATTTTGCGACCCTGTTGTTATGTTGTAATGTGAAATTGTAATTTGTAAAATTATTTTCATTTCTAAAATTTAGTTTAGTTCTGTTGTTAGTTTCAGCATTTTGTTATATGTATTGTAATTAATTCTTTCTCAGCAGATTTTATATGTATTATGTGCAATTTAATGTTTTAAGCCTTGTAGTTTTTCATATTAGCACATGTAGTATTTCAAATCTTATTTTCAAAAATTAGAACCTTCAACAGGTATGTATTTTCTTTATGTATTTAATGTTTTCTTTCACCCTTTATTTTTAATTTCTTCATGCTAAAT
>JXCR01145536.1:69849-86299 GCA_002079205.1 Phalaenopsis hybrid cultivar | reverse complement strand
GGGGGGGGGGGGGAGGGGGGAAGAAAAATTACCTTTTTTTTTAAAAAAAAAAAAGGAAGGAACTTAATTTTATTTGTCCTCATTTAATTATATTTTTAAAATTTTAAATTTAACATGATCTTTGGTATTAGAAGTTAACTTTAGATAACTATATTTATTTTTCTAAATATATAGTAAATTTAAGTAAAAAAATTTCAATAATAAAGGTTAATTCTAGAGAATAAGATAGTTGGTAAAAAAAGAATAAGACTATGTTTTTCTATTTTAAGTAAAGTAATTTATATTTTTAAAGTATTCGAAATCTTAGAGCTATGTTTTTCTATTTTTAGTAAAGGAATTTTGTATTTTTGAAGTATTAAAAATCTTAAAAGATTCATGTAAAAAGAAAAAGAATTAAAGTTTATGAAATCTTTAAGTTAATATAAATTTGTTAAGTGAAGAAATGTAATAAGTTTTTAAAGAATTAAACTTTATGAAATCTTTAAGTTAATATAAATTTGTTAAGTGAAGAAATGTAAAAGTTTTTAAACTTTATGAAATCTTTAAGTTAATATAAATTTGTTAAGTGAAAAAAATGTAAAAAGTTTAACTTTAAAAAGAGGATAGAGAAAAAAATGTAAAAAGTTTTTAACTTTAAAAGTAAAGAAAATTGTACTTTTGAAATATTAAAAATCTTAAAGGTTCATGTAAAAAGAAAAGATTTAAATATGAAATCTTTAAGTTAATATAAATTTGTTAAGTGAAGAAATATAAAAAGTTTTTAACTTTACAAAGAGGATAGTGAAGTTCAAAATCATTAGAGGTTATCCAGAAATAATAATCTTCACATAAAAAAGAAAAAAAAAGAGAAAGAAAAGAAAAAGGGATTAAAAAAAATGATGATCCTGATAAGAAAAGAAAACGAAAAAGATGTTGGGAGAAGCTCGAGGAGATGCCTAATTAAAAATTGGCTTCACTTGAATCACTTTAAGGAAAAAGACTTGGACATATTTTCTAAACTTTTTATTTGAATATTAGCTTAATTATTAGTAATGTTTTAGGAAGTTCTTTTTCATATAAATATTCTAAGTGACTTTAATATGACAAATTGCAATTTTTCTTAAAAGAAATAGAGAATCAGAAATCTTGGAGTTAATTGCTGAATATCCTTACGCCTTTAGTATTAACTTGAATTGTTTTGAATTTTTCTTAAGTTATACTATTATGTTTAGAAAACTAAAATATGGAAATCAAGAAGTTAAATTCTTTATCATAAGTCATAATTTTATGTAGTAAAGAAGTTACTTGAGGAATGTAAGTTTGGGGGATTTTAATACACCAAAAATATATGCATTTTTAGACCCATATTTTATAATTATTTTTGGTGATATTTCACTTTAATGGAAGGTATTTAGATGTTTTCTTGCAAGTTATGATTATTAGGACTTAAAGCAAAAAGGATATTAGAGTCAAAATGACGTTTTTTGAAGAAATACTCAGCGCCGACCGTGCAGAACAACAGAACAGACTGAGAATTTTACTTAGCACCGACGGCGCCAGAAGAGCATCGAGGACGTCTTTAAACAGAGAGCAGCAAATTAAACTGCGGGACACTGGCACCGACGGCACTAGAATGGCGTCGACGATGCCAATGTTGGTTCAGCCAAAATCTAGAAGTTAAATTGGATAATTTTTGAAGAGATTTTGGAGGCACCTCTTAGAGAACCAACCCTAGGCTCTATTTGGGGTCAAAATTCATCAGGAAACAGACTCCACTCCTTCACTCCTTCACGTTCCTTTTCACTATTCTTCATAATCCATTTTCATTTCACCACCACATTGGAGTCAATTAGTGAGTTTTCTTTTATAATTTAGAGTTTGTGTAGTGAAATTAAGTGTGAAACTTTCTGTAAGAGTGTTGAAGAAGGAAAAAAAGTGAGAGATATCTTCTTCTTGAATTTTTAAGGAAAGACTACAAGGGATTTTTTTTGAGAAAGAGTTTCAGATAAGTGTTGTTTGTTTATTAATATTGTATGAACTTTCTTTTATATATGAAATTTGTGTTTTATTGTATCTTTCTCAAGAAGACTGAGCAGTTTCCTCTATCTTTCTCCCTACTCTGAGATATAGTGAAATGAAGAGATAACATGGATGTGCCAATATTAAAATATAAAATAAATTGTTATGATTTTTCAACTCCAAACTTAATTTACTTTTCGATCTGGCCAAATGAATTGTTAATATATGTTGTGAAACATATGATCCGGGAAATGGAGTATGAGTTCTACAACAGAGTGAGGATCACATTTAATTTAATGAAGGAGAAATTTGTTCAAGGAATTAAGTGCAAATAAATAGGAAAATATTCTTTGTTGGGTGTAGAATTGGAGAATCTTTAGGGTGACAGACTAAAATCCACAATTCAGTCTTAGTGTTTGAAAACTAAAGCTAGAGTTAGCCTTCAGGTGAACGGAAGTGGGACCTCTTGAGTGGGAGCCGGTATCCTCCTAGCATAGCCATGGATTTAGGGTCTAAACCTGGGGTTAGCCAATGATTTTATATGCATTGTGTCAAGGTAGATAATTAAAACTTCTCCTATTTGGCACAATACATATTATAAACATTTATCTCATCTCATTTTCCCAAAACCTCATTGTAGTGGAAAGGATGCTTTTTCACATAAGAAATCCTCATTACATAAACATTGTTAGTAGATTAGTAATTATTGTTTAAATCTTGAATTTCTATTTTGCTAATAGTTAAGTAATTTAGTTTTTATCTCAATATTCGAAATTATTGATAGTAATTTCGTTTGACTTTCTGTGAATTTTCTAATAAAATTTATCATTGCAAATTTAAACATTCTTTGTGGGATTGATATTTGGGGCTTAAATAGAAAATCTATTATTACTTGATAACGATACATAGACTTGCGTAAAATTCCATTAATAATTGCCTATAATTATATATATTTTACACAACTTACTTTTAGTACACGGATCAAGTTGTTGGCATCGTGGTGGTGTCAACTTCATAAATCCTTACATATAAAAAATCAGGATCACTTACTCCATTTAAGGTGGCCTTAAATCGCTCTTGAAGGATGAGAATAGGATGCCTTATTCCACTTAAGGTGGTCTTAAACCTATCTTGAGGATTTGGATAGAGAATTGGATGCCTTACTCCATTTAAGGTGGTCTTAAACTGATCTCTAAAGATGAGACTAGGATGCCTAACTCCATTTAAGGTGTCCTTATACCTATCTCCAAAGATTTGTGTAAGGAATCGGATGCCTTACTCCATTTAAGGTGGCCTTAGACCGATTTCAGAAGATTTGAGAATAGGATGCTTTACTACATTTAAGGTGGTCTTAAACTTATTTCCAAAGATTTGAGTAGAGAATCAGATGCTTTACTCCATTTAAGGTGGTCTTAAATTGATCTCAAAGAATGAGAATAGGATGCCTTACTCCATTTAAGGTGGTCTTAAACCTATTTCAAAGATTTAGGTAGAGAATCAGATGCCTTACTCCACTTAAGGTGGTCTTAAACAAATCTCGAAGAATGAGAATATGATGCCTTACTCCATTTAAGGTGGTCTTAAACCTATCTCAAAGAAATTGTGTCACATTAGGTGGAAAGTTTGATGACTCACATCTAGCCTAAGAGGTGGCAGAAAGACCAGAAGGAAAGCTCGATGACTCACATCCAACTCAAGAGCTGATTAGAAACATATCCCTATTTTGGGAAGGAAAGCTTGATGACTCACATCCAACCCATGAGGTCATGGGAAAAGAGCTAATCGGAAACATGTCACCACTTTGGGGAGGAAAGCTCAATGCTCACATCCAACCCAAGAGGTAGCGAAAAAGACCAGATTGAGAAGGAAAGCTCGATGAATCATATCCAACTCAAGAGCTGATCGGAAGCATATCACTACTTTGGGGAGGAAAGCTCGACGACTAACATCCAACCCAAGAGGTTGTGAAAAAGACCAGATTGAGAAGGAAAGCATGATGACTCACATCCAACTCAAGAGCTGATCAAAAACATATCACTACTTTGGGAAGGAAAGCTCGATGACTCACATCCAACCCAAGAGGTAGTGGAAAAATTAGAATCTCGAAACTGATCCTGAGAACAACATGAAAATAGTGTAAAGAATTTGTGGTGTTGAACTCATAGATATGTGACATGTGAAGATTGTCATTGGTGAGGAAAATTTGTAAAATTTTGTTCAGAGTGTGAAACTCCACGGGGATTGTGAGGAAATTGGTGCAGACTAAGATAATCGTGTTGTGCAAGCAAAAAGTATGAAACCTTGAACTCGAGAGAAACAAACTCAATAAATTTATCATTTTGTTTTCTTGTTGTATTTATAATATTTAATTATCAAAGTAAATTTTTAAATTTTAATTTTTATTGGTTGATTTTCAAAAACAAGTTTGTGGACAAATTCAAAAATTTTCATTTTAGTGAGGTTAATTTTATTACAAAACTTTGGTCCCAATCACAGACGCTTGGCCAAAAAAAAAAAACCCCAGATTAATCAAAATTTTAAAAAGTTGATTTCAAGCAATGTCATGTGAGGTAGTATGTCTTCAAATAATAGCCATTAACTGACATCATACGTTTTTCACCTTGAAAATCCACCAGCTAGTAAACTCCTCTTGAATAGACCTTTTCTATGACAAATGGTCCCTCCCAAGTTGATTCAAATTTTTCACCTGTTGTGCGATGTGCAAGGATAGGTATTATGAGAATAAGAATGAGGTCATCAACTTTGAACACCCTCGGGTGTACCAGTTTTTCAAGGGCCTGCGCCATCCTTGTTTTTTAGAGCTCCAAATGTGGTTGTGCTTCAAGTTATTTTCCTTCAAGATTTTCCAATTCTTTAAGTTTGAGTTTTCCACCTTCTTCGGTTGTAATTTGATTAGCGATGGCAAATCTGAGAGATGGTATACGAACTTCTAGTGGTAGTACAACGTCAGAACTGTACACAAGCGCGTAGGGTGTACATTGAGTGAGAGTTTTGAAAGTTGTTCGAGAGGCCCACAAAGATTTTAATAGTTTTTTATGTCATTCTCTTTTGTTTTCGTCTAATGTTTTCCTTAAGATTTGCACGAGCATTTTATTAAAGACCTCAGCCAGTCTGTTTTTGCTAGGATAAAAAATTGTTGAGTACCTCCAGTTTATCTCATGTCTTTTGACAAAGTTGCTGATCTTTGTGCTCTTGAAGGTTATCCCATTGTTAGAAATCACTCTGCGTGGTACACCGAAATGGTAGATGATTTGGCTCTTGAAAAATTGCAAAACTTGCTGTGTTGTAGCCTCTCATAACGGCACTGCCTCTGCCCACTTAGAGAAGTAATCCATAGCGGCAAAAATAAATCTATGTCCCTTAAAGGATGGAGAATCTATTAGACCTATTATATCCGTGCCCCAACAGTCGAATGGCCTCAAGGCAATGGTTGGGTGTAGCACATTTGGAGGTTGGTGTAAGACCACTCCATGCACTTGGCAAAGGTGACACCTTCTTGTTGTATCCATGCAATCAAATATCATCACTGACCAATAATAGCTGAGTCTCTTGATCTTCATCTTCATCTTCAGCCCTGACTGATGAGCACCACACAATCCGGAGTCTTTGATGATATTTTGTGCTTCAGCTCTACTGAGACATCTCAGCCATATCTGATCGAACGATCTCCTGTAGAGGACATCACCCACTAGAGCATATGACACAACCCTTCTTGTGATGTGATATGCCTCGAACTTGTCTTCTGATAGACCTCCAGTTTGCAAATGTTCTATTAATGGTTTAGACCAGTCTTCATTGATGTCAGCAACTGCAATCATCATTCCTTCTTCTTTTTTGAGTTTGAGTAAGTTATTGAGGTTGATCCGAGAAAAAATTCACCATCCTTGTACTGTAATGTCGATGGAATCCTCAAGTAGACATGCATTTCCTTAACAAGTTTCACTAGAGTGTCAGCATGGGCATTATCTCCTCGAGGAATCTAGTATAGAGTCATGTTGGAAAAATGTTCAAGTAGCCTCATTGTGCACTGATGGTATTCTGCTAGTCTTGATTTCAAAATCTTATACTGTTCGGGAAATTGTTGGATGACGAGTTGTGAGTCGTCATAGACGAAACTAACCAATATATTCATTGAGATTGTCAATTCCAATCCAGTGATCAATGCTTCATATTCTACATCATTCTTTGTACACGGCTCTGTCAGGTGGTAGAAGAATCTCAACATACCCTTATCTGGTGTGATGAAAATTAGACTAATTCCTACTTTAACCGGCATAAACATTTTTTATCCTTTGTCCTTTCTGGCTGAAGAAGCTCCATCAAAGTACATTTCCCAATTTCTGGCACTCGACGGTTCTACTTGCAGTATCTGCTCTTCTGCAATTCATCGTTGAACAGGGACTCAGTTGGAAGTGGGTGTGCCACGAGAAAATCTACTAAAATTTATCCCTTGATAGCATGGAGGGGAACAAAAGTTATATTAAATTGCAATAAAATCATTGATCGCCTTGTTAAACATCTGAAAAGTGTTGGTCGGGTCATCAAATATTGCAATGGAGTAACTTTCGGAATAAGAGTAATTTTATGAGAAAGCATGAAATATCTAAGCTTTTGGGAAGCAAAAATTAAAGCTAGACAATGCTTCTCAATTGGAAGATACATTACCCCGTCGCTATTAGAAGGCGACTCAAGTAGTAGAGTGCATTTTCCTTACCCTTGTAATTGACCTGAGCTAACAAGGCTCTAAGAGAGTTGTCTAAGGCCGCAGTATAAAGTATCAACAGTTTTCCCGGGATATGGGGCTACCAAATTGGGGGGTGTCATTTATTATTTCTTAACGTCCTCAAAGGCCCACTGACATTTCTCTTCCCAAACAAATTTGGCCTCCTTTTTAATTAATGCCGAGAAGGGCTGACACCTACCTGAGAGATTAGAAATAAGCATCTCATATATGCCAACTTCCCCTTGAAGAAGCGTAGTTGTTTCAAGGTTTTGGGAGGAGGCATTTCTAAGATATCTTTAATCTTATCCAGTTCAATCTCCATTCCCCGATGACAGACAATGAATCTTAGAAATTTCTCACAGGTGAAGCCGAAGGCGCATTTTAAGGGATTCATCTTGAGATTATATTGTCGTAATCGTTCAAACACAATCCTCAAATCATACAAATGGTCAATTTTCTAGTTTCTTTTGATGACCAAATCATCCATGTAGCATTCCACTTGGTTGTGAATGAGGTCTTCAAAGATCTTCATCATTGCTCGTTGATATGTTGTTCCGGAATTCTTTAACCTGAATGGCATCACTATGTAGTAAAAGATCCCAATTGGTGTCCTAATAGTTGTAAGTGTTGTATCTTCTGGAGCCATCTTGAATTGGTTGTAACCTGACGATCCATCCATGAAAGAGAAAATCTCATGTGTCGTTGTGATGTTCACCATTAATTATGTTATTGGTAATGGAAACTCATCTTTTGGACATGCCTTATTTGAATCCCTGAAATCGACACATACACGGATTTGTCAATTTTTCTTCTTAACTGGTTAAATGTTGGCTAACCATGTGGGGTATTGTTCTTGTCTTACAAAGTTGGCGTCTATTAACTTCTTGACCTTGATAATGAATTTTTGCTCTATCTCAAGGTGCATTCTTCTGGGAGCTTATTTTACTGGGGTCATAGCTTTGTCCACCGCAAGTTTATGAACTGTAACTTCTGTTGACAGCCCTAACATTTCATCATAGCTCCAAATGAAGCATTCTTTAAATTATGACAAAAATTTTATCAATTTTATGGATTCTTCCTTATTGAGTAGAGAGCTTATGAAGGTGGTTCGAGGATGCTCCTCAATCCCGAGGTCAACCTCTTTTAATTCATCCACTGTTGACTTAATTTCTTCATCAAATTCTGACGATGCATCACCTATCAACTGATCTTGCTAGTCATCATCTACATCTAGGCAATCCTTTTCCAATCCACTGGTAACAACCATGCAAAATTACGAGTCATCGACTGGTCCTACAGTACCAAATCCGAGACCTTCTTTCGAGTTAGGAGTTTGACTTTAACATTCCACAATTTTTCAAAAAGTTGTAGCTTAACTTCTGGCAATTTCTTTAACACATATCTCTATTAAATTAATTTTTGTGCATAAGGAGAAAAGTAATCAAAAGGTAATTCCATTAATTCATTAGAATCATCTTTCAAATTTACATGATTTTCAGAACTAATAGAAGGGGAAGCACGGTAAAACTTGATCAGCTTCAAACCAACACTATGGACTTTCTTGACCTCTAAACTCTCAACCTTTTGAGGCTAGATTGGAGTAAAGGTCATGACATTCACATATTGGTTAATCTGATCATACATCGACTCATATTCATATTTCTTCACATCTTCCAAGGAAATTTCATACTGTGGTTTCTTCTATTTTATCATCATCATTTCTTCCTCAGAGCTTTCTTTATCAGAACTTTCTTCCATGTCGATGTTGATGGTCGGCCTAGTCCGTTCAATAATCGCGTTGGAGTGTATGGGCTAAAAGAACCTCTACCAGCTTATTGTAAAGGAAAGGTAGTAGATCATCAAAGCGCAGTTGAATAACATCTTCTTTGTCATTCTTCTGGATCTTCCACTTCATTTGCTATGATTTCACAGGAAAAGACATTTCTCTTTGGAGGTTCATAGTAGGCGGTGTCTTCGTGAATACCAACTTCATGAACTGAACATGGTTGTAAGTCTCCCTTGATACAATGTTCTTGTCCTTCTATTAAATATTTAATGTAATGATGTAGAGACGATGGAACCATATTATGCTCGTGAATTCATGGTCGTCCCAGTAAAACGTTGAAAGAGGTCTCTACATCGATGATGTGGAATTTTGCGGTTGTTATTAGTTCTACAACTTTTTTTAATAGTGTAATCAATCTAAAGTCTCTTTCTCCCTTTTGGTTAAATCCTTTTAACATCATTTTATGGGTTGCAAGCTCTTGAGTTTCAATGTCCAAATATGTCAATGTTCGTAGACTCATTAAGTTATGTGATGCTCTCAGATCTACCAAAACTTTGAACAACACAAATCTGTCGATATTAACGGAGAATTAGAGTGGTCTATTGTGGTCAGTGGTACCGAGCAACAACTCTTCATCTATGAAAATTATCCCAAGTTATTTTTTTAATGAATAAACTTCATCTGGTGATGTGTTGGCCAACTGAGCTAAGCAAATCTCTGGGTTAAGCAAGGCTATAGCCAGAAACTCTCTCATCTCTTTTGATAGGATTAGAGCATCGTAAATGCTTAATTTGGTCGGCAACCTTCTAAGATGAGCTAGCACATTATAATCCACTTTATATAATCCTCCAATACTTACTTAATTATGTGGTTCTTCCACTGGCAAAAGTGGAGGTTGCTCTTTGACTAAAGGAAAATATGTTGAGATTTTCATACTTATTTTACACTGACTTTGATAATATTGCACTTTAAAGAAGGGTATTTTTGATGTTTTATTGCAGGTATGATGAATTATGATTTTTTGGAGAAAAAGATGCAAAAACGGTGCAATTTGGAGCAAAAACGAGCAAGAAATGAAATTTTGCTCTGTCACCTTTCGATAAGTCTTTGGATGCTTAATCTATTTTACACTTCCTGCATATTTTTAATGATATTACACTTTAAAGGAAGGTTTTTTTCATGCTTATTTTGTAGAGCTATCTGTTAGGAACACAACACAACTGAAATGGGGTGAAACAGAGCTNAAACGAACAATGGGAAAATAATCATGCAAATCCTAAGGGGAGTTGGAATAATCAGGGGAACACAAACTATAGACCTTCATATCCACCGGACTCTAACAATGATAAAAAATTTGAGAATAAGAAGATGTCTATGGAAGAAGTGGTATTACAAATGGCAAACCGGTTGCGAAGTNCCCGCTGACAGTGCCCTCGAGCCCGCCGACGGCGCCCGGGACGACTATGGACCAACTTTTGGCGGTTATGGGCTGAAATTCAACGTATTTGAATGTTTTTTGAAAGGATACTTGTAACAACTCTTTAAACTTTGTCTCTAAACTTTAAAAGAATAAATTTAGGTTAGAAAAAGAGAGTTTTTTGTGAGAGGAATGTTAGGAAAAGTGTGGAGAAAGTTTAGGGTTTTAGAATAGGAGTAGAAATGTAGATTTCTACCCTTTTTGGAGAGATTGGATAGGAGATTTTGAGAGAATTTGTAAGGAGATGTTCTAGCATTGCATGAATCAGCAGGAGACTTTGTGGGAGAGATATTCATCTTTATTTCAAAGGGAAAAAACTAAGTATTGTGTTCTTCATTATTTTTTTATTTTTGTAAACACTTATCTAATGGATTTGCTTTGGTTAAATGAAGTTTCCATTGTGTTTTCTTCGTGCTTTGTGATGGGCTTCTCTTACTCTCTCTTCTTGTTTGGAAATAATGGTATGAGAAGATTATGCATTTGTTTTCATTTTACTTTTCTTTTGTAATGAGTAGAATTCATGTTTAGGATTTTGTGATGCATGTTAGAAGCAGATTTAATTATCAAAGTGATGGTTTTTACTTGCACTTTATTTACATTACAATAAAGGTCTGTTGTAGTGTTAAAATTCATTTTAAGTGCATTAAGACTCTAGAGGGCTGTGTAATTCTCAATAAAGTGTAATCACATTCAGATTCCATGGATGGTTAAGTTCATGGGAGTTGAATGCAAATAAATAGGGAAATATACTTTGACGGGCGTAGAATTGGAGATTTTAGGTGACAGACTAAAATCCCCAATTCGGTCCTATTGTTTAAGTACTGAAGCAAGATGTTAGCCCTCAGGTGAGGGGAACGTGGGAGCTCCGAAGTGAGAGCCGGTATCCTCCCAGACATGTTAGCCCTCAGGTGAGGGGAACGTGGGAGCTCCGAAGTGAGAGCCGGTATCCTCCCAGCTTTTAGCCCTCAGGCGAGGGGAACGTGGGAGCTCTGAAGTGAGAGCTATCCTCCCAGCCTAACCACGGATTCAGTAAACAAGCATAGGATTAGTCAATGTTCTTTATGCCTAGACCAAAGGATAAATGATAGGATTGCTCCTATTTGGCACATACAATATTTAATGCATCTCATTCTTTTACATTATCCAATTCATTACATAAGAATAGTAGTTTTTAATATCTCAAAATTCTCCAAACTAATTCATCTAAACAAAAAGGGTTATCTTTAGAATTAATATTTGCATTTAGTTATAGTTACTATCTTTACATTTAACACTTGCATTTAGGAGTAGTTGCTAGATAAAACCTCATTTTAATCAACATTCCAAACTAAGGATTAATTGTAGTAGACTAGGATTTGACTAAGGAACTCTTACCTCGTTTCCCTGTGGGATCGATAAACGAGACTCCACTAGAGTCCTATATTACTTGAGTGATACGTGTACTTGAGTTTGAAATTGTGACTTTACAAAATCATTATAAATATATAAATTTGGGTTCCTAAATTCTTGTATATTAAAAGTTGCATCAATTTTTTGACGTCCTTGCCGAGGATTTAAATCTTCTAGTAGTGGTGTCAAATTATTGTATTTTAGGTATATAAAAAGTCACTGTCAAGTTTTTGGCGCCATTGCCAGGGATTTAAATCTTCTAGTAGTGGTGTCAAATTCGTGTATTTTTAGGTATATAAAAAGTCGCTGTCAACTTCTGGCGTCGTTGCCCGAGAAGCTTTGGTAAGAACTTTAAGAGAATTTTATTTGAAGTAATTAGGCTTAGACTTGGAAAAAACTGTAGTGTCGTAAAAACTGTTTTGTGTGAAAAGTGTTTTTATATGAAAAAGTGTTGAAATAAAAAATTTTGATTTTTATGAAAAATAAGGTGTTCGTGAAAATGTTTTGTTGTGTTGAATATATTTCATTTGTTATTTGTTTAATTGTTAATGTATTATTTGTTGTGTTGCGTATGCGAAACAAAGGATCTGCAGGACTTGCGCCTTATGATCCCGAGTTTGAAAAAAATAAAAAAATAAAAATACAAAGAGGACTCGAAAAACTAGAAATGGAAATGGAAAACTTTCAAAATAATAACTTAGAAAAGCATCATACTTCATTGAGGGATTATGTAAATCCTACGACAGATGAAATTCACTCAAGTATACAAAACCCTGTCGTAGAAGCTGATTCATTTGAAATAAATCCTGAGATTATCCAATTGGTGCAGAACAATCAGTTTGGGGGAACTCCTTTGGAGGATCCCTATTTACACTTATCAAATTTTATAGAACTTTGTGCTATATTTCGTTATAACGGAATGTCAGACGATGTTGTTAGACTAAGGCTTTTTCCTTTCTCACTAAGGGATAAGGTTAAAATGTGATTATACTCATTAGCACCTGACTCTATTAAAAATTGGGAGGAGTTAACTTAGAAATTCCTAGCTAAGTATTTTCTACCTTCAATGCTACTAAAATTTAGAAACAATATTATCTCATTTTGTCAGTATGAAGGGGAATCAACATACGAAGCCTGAGAAAGATTTAAGGAACTCCTAAGAAAGTGTCCACACCATGCTCTGCCCGATTAGTTAATCATTCAAACTTTTTACAATGGGTTAGCATAATCCCTTAGGTTTATAATCGATGCTGCTGTTGGTGGATCATTAATGTCAAAACCATTTGATGAAGCATATGCATTAATTGAAAATATGGCTGCAAATGAATTTCAATGGTCCACTACAAGGTTAAATCTTAAAAAAGTAACTAGTGTTCATGATTCAGATGTGATTACAATTCTTACATCTCAAGTTGCTGCAATATCAAAGAAGTTGGTCCAATTCGGAATGAACCAAACTCAATTTACTCCAGTAAGTGAGGAAAGTTCATTAGGGCATATGATTGATTCTAACTTATCATATGATGCTTTAAATACCATAAACAACCCGTACTCTAACTTTTACAACCCAGGTTGGGAGAACCATCCTAATTTTAACTGGAATCATACTACTGACGGTGGAAACCAAAAATGGGAAAATAATCATGCAAATCCTAATGGAAGTTGGAATAATCAGGGGAACACAAACTATAGACCTTCATATCCACCGGACTCTAACAATGATCAACAATTTGAGAATAAGAAGATGTCTATGGAAGAAGTGGTATTGCAAATGGGAAACCAGTTGCAAAGTCAAAATGCTGCGATTAGAAACATAGAGAATCAACTGGGACAAATTGCTAATTCACTTAGCAATAGACCCCAAGGAACACTTCCTAGCAACATTGAGATCAACCCTAAAGAGAACACTAATGAACAAGTAGAAGCTGTCCAATTAAAAAGTGGAAGAGAGATAGAGGATGTGGTTAGAAAAGAGAAAAATGTTGTGAGAGAAACAAAGGAAACTAAAAGACCTGAAGAACATGTTTCTAAGGATCTGGAAAAATTAATATCTCCAACTAAAATCAGTTTGGAAAGACCACCACCTCCATTTCCTCAAAGACTTAGACAACATGAGTTGGATAAAAAATTTTCAAAGTTCATGGACGTACTTAAGAAGTTAACGATAAATATTCCTTTCGCTGAAGCTTTGAAACAGATGCCAAGTTATGCAAAATTTATGAAGGAGATATTAAACAAGAAAAGGAAATTTGGGGATTACGAGACAGTTGCACTAAGTGAGGAGTGCAGCGCTATACTTCAGAAAAATTTTCCTCGGAAACTTAAAGATCATTGTAGCTTTACAATTCCTTGTGTAATTGGAAAAAGATTATGTGGAAAAGCTTTATGTGATTTAGGATCGAGCATTAATGTGATGCCTCTATCTATATTTAAAAGGTTAGGTTTAGCCGATATTTCTCCCACTACTATAACTCTTCAGTTAACTGATCGATCTATCATTTATCCAAAAGGGATTATAGAAGATGTGCTTGTTAAAGTGGATAAATTTATCTTTCCTATGGACTTTATTGTATTAGATATGGAGGAAGATAAAGAATATCCCATTATTTTGGGGAGACCTTTTCTTATTACTGGACAAGCTATGATAGATGTGCAAAAAGGAAAGTTAACTATGAATATTAATGACCATGAAACCACTTTTGATGTTTTAAAGGCTATGAAATATCCAGCTGAGAGAAATTATGATGATTGTTTTTGGATGGATGAAATTGATTATCTAAGTAAAAAACATTTCCAAAAGATTTTTGAAAATAAGTTAACAGATGAGATCAAAATGGACTTTCATGATGAGTCTAAAATGTTGTTTAAAGAAGACTGTATGTATGTTCAAAAGAGGTGTGAAATGATGGACGTTGCCAAAAATATTAAACTTGTAAATCAATATGTTGAAAAATCTCATGACCTTAAAATGAATTTACCTCATACAATTTTAAAGCCTACCTATTTGGTGAATTCATATACACCACCAGTCTCTATATCTTCATATTCGACTCAATCATAAGATGAACCTGAATTGAATGATGAAATCAATTAAAGATCTCATATGAAAGAGTTATTCAAATTCACTGAATGACATATTCCGTGGTATACGAACGAAATGAATGAGATTCTGATGCTGGGGGTAGATTATTAATGCAATTAACAGTTACCCCCCAGAGATTTTACCTAGTGACTCTGAGATAAATCCTAAGGAAATGAATTATGAACAAGATAAAATTGTTGAACTAAGAGATGGAAGAGAATTTGAGGATATATTTCAAAAAAACTTTGAGTTGAGAAAAGAGGATAAGGATATTGAAAGATCAATGGAAGAAATTCCTGAAGAATTGGAAAATAATTTGAAACAAAAGAGTAACATAGAAGATAGTAATCTAGAATCTGAATTATCTAGAGAGAATCTGATCCAAAATTTGGGAGATCATCAAGATATAAAGATCCATTTCTTATAAATTTCAAAGATGATATTAATATGCAAATTGAGAAAATTAATAGAAAAATTTTGGATCTAGAAAGAAATATGAGGAATAATGATAAGAATCAATATGAAAGGAAGAGCTGAATGAAAAATTAAAAGTTGAGGATTTTATAGTAATCCCTGGATCTGGAAAAGATTGGATGATTGATCAAGCATTACTTAATTGGAATTTTGATCCAGGTGGAATCATTTCTCGGGCTAGTGACGTTAAACCAAGTGCTTTATGGGAGGCAACCCGTAGTTATCTGTGTGGTTTGATTTAGTTTGCTTAAGAGTCATGATTGTTAGTGTTGTATTGTGGTTTCTTTAGTGTGGATTGATCAGTTTGCTTGATGTTTGGTAGATGTTTGGAATGTTAGTGTTTTGATTTACTTTTTGTGTGTCATGAGGGTGATGATTTCTTAAATTCTTATTATGGTTAGACTTGTATGTTCTCTTGTAGTAAATAGATTGACGAGTCCACTACAACTCGGGTCTCACCCGGACTTGAGTTTTATAAAAGACATTATGAATTTTACACCGATAGTTCCATCTCAATTTTGTTACTTCCTTTCTTGGACTTTGTTTTCATTTGATAGGAGTCGCAAACCTATTTGATGAGTAACTTATGGATGATTTTACACTGTACTTATAACTGCTAGACGTGCTTAAATTATTGGAATATGGTGATGTCTAGTGTTAGTGCTCGGTAACCAATATATCAGGGATAATCTTATCTTTGGGATTAGAATCAATAAAATCATTTATATGCACCCAATATATTTGTGTAGGGATTGCGTTAGAAATTGGAAGTAAGTTAGTGAGGTGCGATGAGATGGAGGAAGAATTGACCTCATTTATCTTATTTGTGAGTTTGTGTTTGTGTTTGTGTTTGTGTTACAATTTATAAGAATTGAAGAACATTTTTTATATTTCAATGCTGATACATGTTATGCTAGTTAGAACTTTATTTAGTTAAATTTCATTTTGACATGTTTAGTTTAGATTTACTTTCTACTACATGTTTTCTATCCTAATAAATAATTGTAGATGTTTTTGATAGAAATTTGTGGTAGATAGAATTTTTAAACTATTTTTTTTCCTACTTATATTTTCTGCACTAAATGTTGTACATGCTAAAAATCAAGTTTGGGGGTAAGAAGAAAAATGAAATTTTAAATTGAATATACCCCCTTTTAGTTTAATACTATTGCAATCATGTTTTAGGCTTAATTTACTTACTCCCATTGTCATTCCATCCTGATTTTGCATGTATATAAATTTGATAGGATGTTGCAGTAGCTAGTAGATTCAATTACTTTTCCTTTCTGCTACATTTTATGAAATTAAATTGTAAAATTTTTAAAAATGTAAATTTGGGGGAGGGAAGAAAAAGATTAACTATTGATGTTCTCAATTTAAATATTTTCAAAAATTATTAATATGATTTTATGTAGTGAATTTAATTTAGAGAACTATATTTTGTAGATATTTAAATATTATGGTAGATTTAAAGGAATATTTTTGTAATGAAAATTAATT
>JXCR01145536.1:4424-60800 GCA_002079205.1 Phalaenopsis hybrid cultivar | reverse complement strand
CCGATCTCATTAAAAAGTCCTACCCTTTGAAACTCCATGAAGATAAAATTTCTTAAATTTTATTAAGATTCTTCTTAGGTGATTTTGGTCATTTAAGATGTAATTAACTATAGAGGCTTGCCCTTATAGGAAGCATGTCCGAACCCAGCTTAATATAAACCCTATTTATTTCTTCATATTCAATAGGGGAAATTGTCGGCAAATACAAAGGTTTTGCAGACCAAACATATGTCATATACTCCTTAGTTTATTTGATCGAGTCTCATCCTCAAGTCTTGTGTTTATCCTTCAAGATAGGTACATGATTTAAGGTACATCGGTCTTTCATTTAACTATGAAAAAAATGGGATCAGTTTGATTTCATATTTTTTTTAAACCTAAATATATATTTAAATTTAAACGTCCTTCCAAAGTGGGTGACGGGATTTTTATTCTTGTGACCGACAACTTCTTACGAGCAACTCCTCCAACCAAAAATAGTGCCAACAGCGTCTGCCGACTCCGCTGGGGATAAGTTTTTCTCTCCATACAAATCAAGAAATATTATCTTCACACATCAAATGTGTCCATGTCCCTCTTGGACCAAATTACCCTTCTTCCGTTGGCATACTTTACCCATTTTTGTCTTGGGAAATTACGGCTAACTCCTTGGACTTCAGGACTATCTGTTCAACCATCTTTGAACAGACCGGTTTAGGAGGCCATTAAGGACTCTTTAAATCTTCATGTGGGGTTGGACTTCCAACAGGTGTGTCGGTGGACTAGTTCCACATGGGCATTATCGATAAATGGGTCCCGCACTGAGCCCTAAAAACTTCATATCTCCCTTCCAAATTTGATTTGTTATTCTGCAAATTAAACCAAATCGTGTTGTGTTGTGCGCCTTTTAAAATTTTCTTATATTAATTAAATTTTTCACCTCTTAATTTTTCTTAAAAAAAATCTTAAAATACCCATAAATTAAGACTCGCCCGGTCTACAGATCAACCTCTACTTTTAGTGCTTGCACTAAAAATTATAAGGTTTTGGCCAAATAGCTAACCCCAAAACTTTCTGTTTTCAAGTCTGCTGCAATGGCCTACCCAACGCTGACCTTTTCCTCCAACCTGCCAACGAGCTACGAAGCCCGTAACCTCTCTCATAACTTTAAATTTGGAACCAGATTTGAAGATCTCGAGGTCATCCTTTGGAAAGCCCTGTTTGTAGTAATGAAGATTGCCGCTCCAGAAATACAGGAACTGTCTGCAATGTTCAACCTGAACTGCCTTCAAGACTTCCGTACCTGCAAGAAGGCCAAAACTACTGCCGCCAAGGTACCCACCAAACCTGTTATCCCTGATGCTGCTAAGGGGAAAGAAGTAATGATTATTGAGGATCCGACTGAGGGATTAACTGTCCCACCACTCGTGTTTGAAATTGGATTGAGTTCAAGGACTGTACCGCTGACCCAAACTCAAAAGAGGAACTGTAACAGAAGGGTTTAGAGGGCCATCAAAACCCACACTCCCGAGGAGACACCCGTTGAGAAGGAGCCTCATCAAGAAGAAGAAAGATTACCGGAAATTTATCCACTCGTATGAGGGAGTAGATTCCATCCTTTGACGGATACCAATGGATATGAGAGTACCCAGAGAATCGCTGCCGCATTACCACAATTTTATGGACATGGTGAGGAGAGGAAGAAGTTCACTCCTATCTCCCGAGTCAGTGTCGTTCTTAAAAGGCTAGCTACCAAAGAAGGATGTTTAGTTAGCGAGTTACTTAAACGAATGGGACATGCAATTTCCCCTCATATGAAGAAGTAAATTTTGAAGGATGTTAAGTTCTCCAGAAAGTTTCACAAGTCAACCCAACTGTTACCTACCGGCATCTCCGTCTGGTTCTGTTTAGGGAACAGAGTCGATACCGCAGTGATTACTACTGATTATACCACCACCAGGACCGCGGGCCGTCGATGGGTTAAGTCGAGACTGGGTCTGAAAATCTTACCTGTCACCCATTATAGAGATATTCCTACAATCCCAAAGGCAAAGACGAAACGATTACCTGACACTGTAGCCGGTCTACACCATGAGAACCATACTTTCACTCGACATACCGATATTTCTACTAAGACACTCTGTCCTGATACATGATCGTTGAAAAAGAAAAAGGTATGGGTACTCAAATTCACTGCATCAATACATTCTAGTAATCCCGCAGGATAAGAACATGGAATGAAGCTAGGGTCTGAAATATCTGACATCGTTGCAAAAATAGCCAGCGAGATGGAGTAACAAGAAGTGGAGGTTCATCAGAGTCCTCCAGATCTTAAAGTGATCAAGGAATGAATAATTGAAGAAAAAGTTGAGAAGCTCAGGATCGAGATTTCTGAGTTAGCTCGAGAGCACAGAGTCTTCATCAATAGTAATGAGGAAAATTTTGATTATAATGATTATCTGGAAGTCCATGTAATTGAAACCAGAGCCGCCACATCTGCGCGCGAGGTTCAACCTCTCACCGAAGAGAATACCGTAGATGAGCTACATAGGGTTATCCTCTTAAGGGATGAACAAATTAGTCTACTGGAGAAAAGAATAGAAGAAATGGCCGACGCCATGAATACCATGGCCACTATTCAAGGGCAATCACAAGCGCTGCAATTGGCTTCTCCAGAGATCAATCAGCCGAAGATCATACACATCACATGTGAAAGAAGAGAG
This sequence comes from Phalaenopsis hybrid cultivar, assembly GCA_002079205.1. NCBI lineage: Eukaryota > Viridiplantae > Streptophyta > Magnoliopsida > Asparagales > Orchidaceae > Phalaenopsis > Phalaenopsis hybrid cultivar. Next base: position 58,098 of record JXCR01145536.1, on the reverse strand, counting down.
GTTGCTTCAGCAAACAGAGACAAACCACATAGAAAAGAATCTCCATCGAGTGTTATACCAGAAAAGGAATTGAAATGGTTGAACAAGTGTGGGACGCATTAACCCAATCTAAGGGTGGTGCATTGATTTTAAAGGGTAGACCTTAACCGGAGGAATTCGATGTTGTGCCTTTCCTTAAGGGTTTTGTGGCCTAAACTTCAAGATATTTGATGGGACTGGGAATTCCATATAGCATATAGCACATTCCCAAGCCAGCTGTGGCAACACGAGGAATAGTGAAGCTTTACTCTTCCAGTAGTTCGTCAGCAGCTTATCAAAAATTGCTTTCGACTCATATGTTGACCTACCCAACGGTTCAGTTAAGTCATATTCTGAGTTGGAACAATTATTTGTGAAAAGATTCACCGGAGCGCAACATCATGTCTCTATTGGAGAGCTCATGATGGAAAAACAAAAGCCTAGTGAAACTTTGGTGGATTACATTTTGAGGTGAAGAAACCTTAGCATGAAATGTGAAGCTCAGCTATAGGAACATCATGTGATTGATATTTTATTCAAAAGCATACATGGGCCAGTAGCTTTCATGCTCAAGGGACTCACCATCAAATCCTTAGAGAAGCTACTCACTAAAGCCATCAGTCTACAGAAAGAAATCAAGCACATGGAATCACACGAAAAGGCTAAGGTGACCAGACTATTTGAAAAAAATCAGGAGTAGTAGAAACCATCAAAAAAGGAAAGCAGCCGATGAAGATATATGCAGAAGATCCTCGCCAGTTTTTGTCACAGTATGCACAAAAATAGAGTAGTCAGTCCAACCAGCGACTGCCTCAAGAAGGATCACCTCGAACAGGGGATAAGAAAATGTCCCTGTCAGAATGACGTAAAACGGTGTATTCTTTCAAAGATGAAGCTATACCTAAAATATTCAGAAGTCTGATGAAGAAGCCAAAATTTAGACTACCAGTTCTGAAGAAACCCGAAGAGGTGGATAGAAAAAATGAACCAAACTATTGCCCATACCACCAGTTGCTCGGGCACACTATAGAAGGACGCTTCGTCTTTAAGGACTAGCTCGAGAGGAACCTTAAAGAAGGGAACATAACAATCCCAAAAGAATATTTAAGAGAACCTGAAAAAGGTTCCATAAATATGATTTCGGCCGAGTCAATCTCCCCAATCGATCCGTATACTGGAACAGATGGACGGATTACAACTTGGGACAAACTCAAAAGGGTCCTCAATCAAATACAGAATTCATCAAAACAATCTTCTGCATATACTAGTGAAGAAGGATGGAATGAGGTCTGGAGCAGATCATCCAAGAAAATACTAAACAAGATCCAGTCTACATCAAGACAAGCCTCCATTCATAGTTCGCAGCATACCAAGCCCGAGAAGAAGGTTTAGCCAGAAGATCCGTCATCATCAAGGACAAAGAAGAAGAAGAAAAGTGTCACTACAAATTTTGATAGCACAGAGGGTAGGATAGGGGCTGCCTCTACTAGATTAGTTGTCTCGGATTCCGGGAAGAAAATCCTCGAACCCTTGACTTTGTACGATTATCTTTTTATCCCTCCAGGGTCTTATGAAAATAATGATTGTGATTTTGGCTACGTTTTAACTATTTCTAGTGATAACGTAACTAATTATGACCAATCTAACTTCAATCTTGATCCCCAAAATGATTCTCAAATTTTACTCGAGTCCGATGAACTCGTTGTCAAGTCCAAAGAAGACATCAATGACACCACTTACGATAGCACCTGGAGCGAGGAGCCAATTCTTGAGCACCACAGTACACCGCTTACCATCAACCTAGATCTTTCCGACAAAGAGGATACACCGGAAGATTCAACAATGGTAGATCAAGAAGAAGAAATCACAAAAGTTAACTTAAGGAGCGGGAAAGTGTTACCACTAAGAACAGCTCCAACAGATAAAGAAAAGCAAGTAATGACCCGAGAAGAGATACCTCCACCTCTACCAGTGGAAGAACCAAATAATCAACATAAAATTGGAGGATCATACAAAGTATACTACAACATGCTAGCTCATCTTAGGAAGTTGTCGGCTTGATTAAGCATCTACGACGCTCTGATCCTGTCCAAGGAGATGAGAGAGTCTCTGGTTACAGCTTTGCTTGCCCTAGAGATTTGCTTAGCTCAGTTGACCAGCACATCCTCAGATGAAGTTTGTTTGTTGAAAGAATGGCCTGGGGTAACCTTCACAGATGAAGTCTTGCTGCTCGGTACCGTCGACCACAACCGTCCACTCTACATCTTCGTCAACATCGTCAGATTTGTGTTGTCCAAAGTTTTAGTAGATCCTGGAGCATCTCTTAAATTGATGAGCCTACAAACATTGCCCTACTTGGATATTGAAACACAAGAACTTATGGTCGATAAAATAATGTTAAGAGGATTCAACCAAAAGGGAGAAAGAGCCCTTAGAACAATTACATTACTTATGAAGGTCGGAGAACTCGTGACAACAGCTAAATTTTGATATCATCGATGCCAAGACGTCTTTTAATGCTCTACTGAGTCGACCATGGATTCATGAGCACAACATGGTTCCATCATTCTTACAACAATGCATCAAGTATTGTAAAGATGGTCAAGAAAATTGCATCAAAGGAGACTTACAACCATTTTCAGTTCATGAAGTTGGTATCCTTGAAGATGCCGCCTTCTACGCACCTCCAAAGAAAACTGTCTTCTCTTGCAAAACAATTGAAAACGAAGGTGAAGATTCAGAAAAATTACAAAGATGAAGCCATTCAACTCCGCTTCAGCGATCTTCCACCACTCTCTCACAACGATTTGGTGGAGGTTCTTTTAGTTTGAGCACTTGAGGTCGAGGCCGGGGACGTGGACGAGGAAGAATCAACTTAATCATTAAATGGACTAGGGCAACTATCAACATTGATAATGAAGACAATTCCGAAGATGAAATAATGATGAAAAAATAGAAGAAACCTCAGTACGAGATATCTATAGAAGATACAGAGAAAAATGAATATTAAATAATGTATGATCCGATAAACCACTATGTGAATGCTATGACCCTTACTCTGATTCTCCCTCAAAAGGTCGAGAGTTTAGAGATCAAGGAATTCCGTAGTGTTGGTTCAAAGCCAATCAAATTTTACTGTGCTTCTACCTCTACTGAGCTTAAAAAACATGTAAATTTGGATGATGATCCTAATGAATTAATGAAATTGCCTTTTGGTTACTTTTTGCCTTGTGTTCAAAAGTTAATTCAACAGGGATACTTACCAAAATAAATGCAAAAAGATAAATTTCAACTTTTTGAAAAATTATGGAATGTTAAAAGTCGAACTCCCAACTCAAAAGAGGGTCTCGGATTTGGTACAGTCAGACCAATCGATGATTTTGAAATTTGCATGGTTGTTACTAGTGAGTCAGAAGAGAATTGTCTTGAAATAGAAGATGACTCTACTGATCAACTAATAGAATATGCTCCATCAGAATTTGAGGAGGAAATTAAATCTACCATTGATGAGTTGAAAGAGATTAACCTCAGGGCTGAAGAACAACCCCGACCTACATTTATAAGTTCTCTACTCAATGATGAAGAATCTTCAGAATTGATCAAACTATTAACAAGTTCAAAGATTGCTTCGCATGGAGCTATGATGAAATGCCAGGACTGTCAGCAGAGGTTGCAGTTCATAAACTCAGGGTGGACAAGAATATAACCCCAGTAAAATAAGCTCCCAGGAGAATGTGCCTTGAAATAGAACAACAAGTCATCGCCGAGGTGAAGAAATTAATAGATGTAAAATTTGTAAAAGAAGAACAATACCCAACATGGTTAGCTAATATTGTACCTATTAAGAAGAAAAACAGACATATCCGTGTTTGTGTGGACTTTAGAGATTTGAACAAAGCATGTCCAAAAGATGAGTTTCTACTACCAATACCAATAATGATGGTGGATATCGCTTCAACACACAAAATTTTCTCCTTCATGGACGGATCATCGAGATACAACCAAATCAAGATGGCTCCCGAGGATGCGGTACTTACAGCCTTCAGAACATTGATTGGAATTTTCTGCTACACAGTGATGTCGTTCGACCTAAAGAATGCCAGGCAACATATCAACGTGCAATGACGAAGATTTTTTACGACCTCATCCATAATCAAGTAGAATGCTATGTGGATGATTTGATCATCAAAAGTAAACAAAAGATGGACCATTTGTATAATTTGAGAATGTGTTCGAACGATTACGACGATATGACCTTAAAATGAATCCCTTAAAGTGTGCCTTTGGCATTACTTCCGAGAAATTTATGGGATTCATTTTCTGTCATCGGGGAATCGAGATCGACCCAAATAAATTAAAGCTATGTTTAAAATGCCTCCTCATAAAAACTTGAGACAACTACGTTCCTGCTAGGGGAAGTTGGCATATCTGAGACGCTTTATTTCTATTCTCTCAGGTAGGTGTCAGTCTTTCTCGGCATTAATTAAAAAAGATGTCAAATTCATTTTGAAAGAGAAATGTCAGTGGGCCTTTGAGGAAGTTAAACAATATTTAATGACACCTCCCGTTTTGGTAGCCCAATTTTAGGGAAACCATTGATACTTTATACCGTGGCCTTAGACGACTCAATTAGAGCCCTCTTAGCCCAAGTCAATGATGAGGGTAAAGAAAATGCACTCTACTACTTGAGTCGTCGCCTAATACCGACGGAGATAAGGTATCCACCTATTAAGAAGCATTTTCTTGCTTTAATTTTTGCCACTCAAAAGCTTAGACATTACATGCTTTCTCATAAGATTACCCTAATCTCGAAAGTTAATCCGTTGCAATATCTGATGACCTGACCAACACTCTCCGGACATTTAGCAAGATGGTCAATGATCTTATTGCAATTTGAAATAACTTTTATTCCCCTCCATTCTATCAAGGGACAGATACTAGCAGACTTTCTCGCTGCACACCCACTGCCAGCTGGGTCCTCTCTCAACGACGATTTATCGGACGAGCAAATACTACAAATGAAATTCTCCAGTGTGCAACGCTGGGAAATGTACTTCGATGGCACTTCGTCAGCCAGAAAAGACAAAGGATCAGGCATAGTTATACCAGGAAAAGAAGGGATCAGTTTGATCTTTATCACTCCAAATAAGGTGTGTTGAGGTCTCATACCACCAAATAGAGCCATGCACCAAAAATGAAGCAGAATATGAAGCTTTAATCACCGAGTTGGAAGTGGCAATCTCAATGGATATAATGAACATTTCCATTTATGGCAACTCTCAATCGTCATCCAGCAAGTCGCCGGACAATACAAAATTTTAAAACCAAAACTAGCAGAGTACCATCAGTACACAATGAAGCTGCTTGAGCAGATCCCCGATGTGACTTTCTACCGGATACTTAGGGGAGATAATGCCCATGTTGACGCTCTAACAAAACTTGCTAAGGAAATGACATGTTCCCTAGAGGATTCCATTGAAATCACAATACAAGGAAGATATGTCTTGTCTCAAATCGACCTTGAAACTTTACACAAGCTCAAAAAATAAGAAGCAACAAATACAGTTGCAGACATTAACGAAGATTGGCGCAAGCCATTGATAGAATATTTGCATACTGGAAAGTTGCCAGAAGACAAGTCTGAAGCACATTATTTCACTATAAGGGCCATGTCTTATGCCTTGGTGGGAAATATTCTCTACAGAAGATCATTCGATCATATGTGGCTACGGTATTTGAACAAAGCCTGAGCACGGAATATTGTTAAAGAAGTACATGCCGGATTGTGTGGCGCTCATCAATCAAGGCCAAAAATGAAAATGAAGATCAAAAGACTCGAATATTATTGGCCAGCAATGATGTCCGATTGCAGGACACAGCCAGAAAATGTCACCAATGCCAAGTGCATGGGGTGGTCTTACACCAGCCTCCAAATGTGCTACACCCACTATTCCCTCGTGGCCATTCGAGTGTTGGGGCACGGACATAATAGGTCCGATAGACCCTCCATCTTCCAAAGGACATAGATTTATACTTGCTGCTATAGATTACTTCTCCAAATGGGCAGAGGCAGTACCGTTGCGTGAAGTTATGACACAGCATGTCCTTTGATTCTTCAAAAGCAAAATTGTCTACCATTTCGGAGTACCGCGAAGAATAATTTTTGAAAATGGGATAGCTTTTAAAAGCACCAAAATCAATAATTTTGTCAAAAGACATAGGATAGATTGGAGATACTCTTCAATTTACAATCCCATAGCAAATGGTCTAGCTGAAGCCTTCAACAAAATACTGGTACAAATTTTAAAGAAAACACTAGATGAAAAAAAGGGATTGGCACAAAAAACTATTAGAAGTCTTGTAGGCCTACCGGACAACTTTCAGGACTCCCACTCAGTGTACACCCTATATGCTCATGTACGGGTCCGAGGTCGTGCTACTGCTAGAAATCCATACACCGTCTCTTAGAGTTTTTGTTGCCAACCAACTCACAACAAGGGAAAGTGCAAACCTCATACTTGAAAAATTGGAAAGTCTTGAGGGAAAATGACTAGAAGCACAACAACACTTGGAGCTTAACAGGGTAAAGATGGTACAAGCCCATGACAAATTGGTCCGCCCAAGGACATTCAAAGTTGGTGACCTCGTACTTGTGCTCAAAAGGCCTATTCTTTCACGCCGCAAAATAGGTGGAAAATTCAAGCCAACTTGGGAGAGACCATTTGTCGTTGAAAATGTCTACACAGGAGGAGCCTACTAGTTAGTGGACTTCCAGGGTGAAAGACCCATGTTACCAATAAATTGATGATACCTGAAAACCGATTACTCAACCTGATGTCGCTTGCCTTTGCTTGCTTTAAAACTTTGAAACTTTGATTGCTTTAGGGTTATCTATGTGACCAAATATCTATGACCGGGCCCAAATTTTATAATTAATCTCAATAAAATGAAAATTTTGAGAAAAATTTTAAACTTTAAATTTTCTCCTTTCTACTTTTAAACTTAATATTCCAATAAATTAAACAGAATTCATACATAAAATAAACAATTCTCTTCACCAAAACAAACTAAAATTTACTTTAATAAATACTTTGTTTTGTTCTTGTTCATGTCAAGTTTCAGCCCACTGACATTTTTCATGTCGTCTGTAGAAAAATGTCAGGACAGAGGCTAATCTTTGCTTTCAAGGATGGTTGGAACCTCGCACTGAATGAGGAAATGGTGCTGCAGGGTGGCACCATAGACTTTAAAATGGACTGTAACCAAGTCGATATGGACTACGAAGGTCCTCTGATGAATGTAGTCAGTTCCTGAGAAAATGAGGGATTGCCTTCACTGCTGAGGGTGGTCGCCAAATACAATACATCACATAAATGAATGAGCGTGATGATAGAGAGGACCCGATGGAGGGGCCCAACCGTCTGCCATCCATGATAGCTACACCAGTCGGAGGCCCAGTCGTCGCCAACAATGAATGACTGTCAGACGCTTCGCTTTGCAGAACTCAGCGCAGAAATGCCAGCCGCATAAAATAGAGGGCTATTTATGGGAAGAACGCAGACGTCAGAAGGAAGCAAACAACTTACTCACCCTTATTATTAAGAGGAATATCTATGATCCAGACATGAAAGAGACTTCTTCCAGCCTACCTGCCACAGATGAAGAACTGGGGTTCGTCACAGAGCCAGAGACACCTTCAGCATCAGATGCCTTATGCACGGGTTGCTCGACGCGCAACGCCGAGATACCTGCAGAGACATCAGCCAAAGGGGCATTTTTAGAATGCTTGGATTGCAACGTTCTACATCTACAACGCTAGAGCACATTAGAGGTGTATATCTCCACCACCGACGGGTCTCAAACTGCTGATTTTTATGATGGATGAGCCGTACGTCCCACTGGGGACATACTTGTATATACCATGGAGTCCAGGTTTGTACATCCCTTTAGATGCTGAATCAGATGTTCTAGATGAGTCAGTGCCAGTTTGGGTTCCTGCTGATGTCCAGATGGAGGAATGCCCGCGATAATTGTCGACTCCTAGCACGATGGAGTATTATAAAATAAGCAAGGTGAATAAAAGAGAATTTGAATTCTATAAGAAAGTCCAAGGAAGATTCGTCAACATACTGGAAGGCCTGGAGCTGTATATAAGGGTCTTCTCCGAAATTGACGAAAGAAGCATTCTTGAATGCATCTTTGACTTGAGGGATAGAGGCCGAGCAGGCCTTCTCATGGAAAGAACATACTCTGAGCCAAAGAAATGGATGAGACATAAAGGGAGAATCACATTCAGTGCGGCTACTGTTATAATTTTACAAATGACAGACAAGGAAATCTGCCGGGGATCCTCAGACATGATCAAGTAGATCCGCTACCTCTTATAATAAAGTGGATGATCAAGAGGATGGTCAGATGAAACATACTGCTAGCTACCTGCATCCCGAATAATTGCATCATCAACATCTATGATGAGGGTGATTGCATCCCTCCCCATATAGACCACCACAATTTTGTGAGGCTCTTCTGTACGGTCTCATTCATGAGAAAAAGTAATATATAATTTGGAAAAAAATTGACATTATCAGCCCTAGCGAGTTCAAAGGAGCTGTAGAGATTCCGGTGCCAGTTGATTTAGTTTTTGTCCTGAAAGGAAATGGGGCAGATGTCGCTAAGCACTGTATTCCAGAGGGTGTGACACCGTAGGGTGTATGTAACCTTTCGTAGGATGGACGACAGCAAAACACCATACAAATTTTAGCCAGACCTAGAACTAGAAGAGCTGCTACCGTATGAGCTATGAGAGGGTTGTACCTCTAAGTACATGCAAAGGGAACTCTTGTCCTGGAGCATGACTTAGAAGGTCTGCTCGATCAGGAGCTCGTCATACCTGATATAGATGTTCAGAGGGTTCACTTTTTTCTTATAGCAACATGATATGTATCAAACATACTCAACCTACAATGTATACTTAGCCTGAGATGTTTTGGATGTACTTTGATATGGACTATATATTGAACCTTTTTGAGGCGTTAGCCTATGTTTGATCTGTGATATCTTGATTGGAGCAGATTGATGAAAATTTCTCTCAGCCTTTTTGTCAATTGCCTTTTTGTACGATGGATGAAAGCCACGAACCATGCTTTGGTTCAGAATTTTAATGAACGAAGAACAAAACAACGAACCTTTAACAATAAATTAAAACTCAAACAAAAATAATCACAAATGAACAAAAAAATTTCTTTTGAAAATCAACCAACTAAAATTAAAATTTTAAAGTCATATTTTTGAAAAATTAAATGTGATAAAAAAAACAAGAAAAGAAAATGAATCTGTTGAGTGGATTCTCTCAGTTTCGGAGTTTCTTACTCTTTGTGCGTGCAGCACAACTATATTTATCTGCATTAACTCTCTTCACATCCCCGTAGAATTTTGCATTATGCATGAAACCCCACAAAATTCTACAAATCCTCTTCAACCAAATCAACCTTTTCACATAACACATTTTTGCAAATTCAATAAATCAAACTCTCTTTTGAGAATTATCCTTATATTTCAATTCTCACATGTTCGAATTAGTACCTAAATTATGATTCGCTATATTCGAGGTCGGTACCTAAATTCCGACACTCTCTTTTGAGAACTATCCCTATATTTCAATTCTCACATCTTTGAATCAGTACATAAATTCTGATTCACTATATTCGAGGTTGGTACCTAAATTCCGACACTCTCTTTCGAGAATTGTCCCTATATTTCAATTCTCACATCTTTGAATCAATACCTAAATTATGATTAACTATATTTGAGGTCGGTACCTAAATTTCGACACTCTCTTTTGAGAATTGTCCCTATATTTCAATTCTCACATTTTTGAATCAGTACCTAAATTTTGATTCACTAAATTCCAGGTTGGTACCTAAATTCCAACTCTCTCTTTTGAGAATTGTCCCTATATTTCAATTCTCATATCTTCGAATCAGTACCTAAATTTTGATTCACTATATTCAAGGCCGGTACCTAAATTCTGACACTCTCTTTTGAGAATTGTCCTTATATTTCAATTCTCACATCTTTGAATCAGTACCTAAATTTTGATTCACTATATTCGAGTTCAGTAGCTAAATTTTGACACTCTCTTTTGAGAATAGTCCCTATATTTTAATTCTCACATCTTCGAATCAGTACTTAAATTTTGATTCATTATATTCGAGGTCGGTACCTAAATTTCGACACTCTCTTCTAAGAATTGTCCCTATATTTCAATTCTCACATCTTTGAATCAGTACTTAAATTCTGATATTTGAGGTCGGTACCTAAATTCCGACACTCTCTTTAGAGAATTGTCCCTATATTTCAATTCTCATATTTTTTAATCAGTCCTATATTTCTAATTCACCATATTCAAGGTTGGTACCTAAATTCCAACACTCTCTTTTAAGAATTGTCCCTATATTTCAATTCTCACATTTTCGAATCAACACCTAAATTCTGATTCACTATATTCGATGTCGATACCTAAATTTCTACTCTCTTATTGAGATTGATACATATATTTCAATTCTCACATCTTCAAATCAGTACCTAAATTCTGATTCACTATATTTGAGGTCGGTACCAAAATTCCGACACTCTCTTTTGAGAATTGTACCTATATTTCAATTCTTATTTTTGAATCAGTACCTAAATTCTGATTCTCATCTTTTGAGGACGATACCTAAATTTTGACTCTCTTCTTGAGATTGATACCTAAAATTCAATTCTCATTTTTGGATAAATATCTAAATTATGATTCTCATTTTTTGAGATCAGTACCTACATCCCGACTCTCCTTTCTTGAAATTGACACCTAAATTTCAATTCACCATTTCAGAACCTATAACTAAACTCTGATTCCTATCTTTGGAGGTCAGTACCCAAATTCCGACCCTCCCTTTCTTTTTAGGATTGATATCTAAATTTCAATTCCCACCTTGGCATCAACACTTACATACTGATTCCCATTCTCTAGAAATTTCTAAAAAAGTTTTACTCAAAATCTACTCTCCAATCTCCAGTGAGAGTCCCTACTTCTTGACTTGATCAAATATACACCCGCTGATTTCCCCAACGGAAACAAATAACACACATAATTCTACACTCCTTTCTACGTTTGTTGACCTAGGAGTTTGTATTGGTTTTGTTGATCTTGTCAGTCAGTGCCAATACACGCGGTGTGCTTGCCCAGCACACCCCACCTATTGGGGTTTCATTTGTTGAACTCACTTTTGGTTGAGGTTTAGTTTTCCGCTTTAGTAGCCTAAGGTCTAGTCATAGGAATTTCCTATTAACTATTCTTAGAAAACTAGAAAAGGAACCCTCACCATTAGAAATTCCAAACTCTTCTCTAGTCAATTTGAAGTTCCACATATTGATCCTAACCTCTAGTACTTAGTAGGTGGGGTCATTATGGGGGAACCTCAAGATGAGTCACCTTTAAGACTGTTGGACCTTAGGGTTGACCCTGGATGTTGGTCTAGGGCTTAAGATACATACTTGCACTAATAATTACTCACAATCCTAAACTTAAACCTCTACGCTTTGGTCCTTTGATACTTTTGGGAGACTCATGTGGGTGGTCCACTAAACCCACTAGCCCTAAGCTAGGATTTAGCTAAGACCACTTCCATAGAGGACCCAAAATGGGGTTTCCATTGGACCATGACTTATTAATAATGGTTGGAACCTCAACTCAACCAAGATACCAAACCTAGCATTTTGCCCCTAAACTCCCCCAAATTACCTAGATACCCTTGGGACCCCAAATTTGGCCAAATTCCCAAATTTACCCAAAATACCCTATTGGTTCAAAAATCATTTCAAACACCTTGAAAACACCCAAACTACCCAAAATCACAAAAATTTGCCAAATTACCAAAATACCCTTCCTTAGCCCAAAATTTCAAAAAATCCAAAAAATCTCAAAAATTTCCAAAACCTCTAAAATATTTCCAATTTCATTTTTCTCAACTACCACATGACCCAATTTGGCTAATTTGATCATCTTTGACCAAAACCCCCAAATTGCCTTTTAAAGACCAATTTTTTCCCAAATCTACCTCAAATGTCTATCAAATTGGTCTCAATTTCCCCCAATTTAAATTTTAAACTCAAATTCACCATTGATATGACCAATCTAGACAAAATACATGCCTTATTGGTCCATCATTTGAGCTCAATTTTGATTTAGATTAAAGCCCCAATTTTGGCCACATGCCCTAATCTCATCAAATTGAATGCCTTAACCTCAAAATTGGCACCCAATTTATGTTGAAAACTCTTTATGGGATCCATATTGACCATTTACAATAATCAGTTTTGATTTGACCCAAGGCTAGCCCAACCTAGACCCAAACCTAGCCCAATATGCCCAAATTGATTAAATTTTAAAATTCCTCCAAATTGACCATCCAACTGAACTCAAAATCACTTTCATCCTTCACCAAAGTTGTTCCTTATGATCATATATACCAAATGCAATATTTATTTTGGCCATTTAACATGGCTAGCCTAGCCCAAACCCAAAATTGTTCATTTTCACTCACATGGACCCATGCTCTAAATGTTAAACACCCTAAAGTCATCAAATTAACTCCACCACAGCCATTAGTTGGACCTTAAGACTGAGCCAAAAACCATCTAACCCAAGCTAGATGAGTCATGGACAAAGGGTCCCTCAAATTAAGGGATTTGATTTCCATTTTTTCTTAGGCTTAAGATATCTTTGCCAAAACAATTCCTCATTACAATAAATTGTAGTCATATTCCCCTGGGTTTCTTGAGCTTCTAGCCACCCCCCCTGCCATGGTCGGTCTGCCTAATCACCGGAGAAGGCAAAATTGAGGACCACCTCCTCTTGAACTTCACCCAAATCAAATGAAGAGGCCACCTCACCCAAATGAGATGTTAAAGCCTCTTTGCACTCCACCTAAGCACCATTTTTCACCCCTCAATTGGCCCTGAGAGTCACCCCTTAGCCATTTTTATAAAAACTCACCTCTACGGCCATGGGAGGAGTGCCGAAAATGCCTTAAAGAGAGCCCCCTCAAACTTCTCACAAAGCTTCTCTGAGATACCCTCAATGCAATCCAATTCTCTTCCCCCACTGAATTCCACTGTAAAAGCTCAAATTTTAAGCTCAAACCTCTACCAAAAAACTAGGACAAAACTCATTACACTTACACAGTCCACCAAACTTCAATTAATTGTGCCCACACCTTCACAACTAAGAAAGAAGACAAAGCCTCATAAAATCCCCCTCTAAAATAGCCTATAGCATAACTCTAGACCAACACCTGAAATTGGGCTTTAACGAAATCATACCTAGGCCTTACACCAAGACCAGAGGCTCAATCCCTAGCCTTCTTGGACTCTAACAAATGTGCCAAGCAACTTTGATTGAAGCTTCACTTCTCAGAGCCAAGGTATAAAACTGCTCCTCCTCCCAAGCCTAATTGAACTCTCCATTTGTTTTGAGTTGATTTTTTGGCATAATTACCGTATGGATGTGTTCCTCTAGTCTAGACGAATATTTTAAAAAAAATTCATTCAATGCGGTTGAAAAATGAGAGAGATATTAGGGTTAGAAGGTGGACGACTCTCGGTGCACACCAGTTGGCGACGAAGACCCTCCGCCGTCTAATCGAGCGTGTATTGGATGGACGACCAAGATGAAGTCGGACACCGCTTCGAGACATAAAGCGCGGACGCGTGGCAGCTGGTGTGGATGACGGCGTTAAATGGGAGCGCATCGCGTGGAGCCACCGTAGGTTGATGGGGCGCCGCATCACTTAAGCAGAAAAATAGGGCTTTCTCTATTTATTTAAATAGCTAGAACTTCAAAAATTCATATCTCTGTGTAGGAAAATCACAAAAATAAAATAAAAATACCCACTTGCTCAGTGAACAGAGGAGAACAACGTGAATTAAAAATTTAGTCCATTTGATAATTATTTCATTTTTGAATAATGAATTAGGGTTAGAGGTCTTTTAACTCTCCATGTGTATAGACACATCACCATGACTTAAGCTTTTGGCATATTGTATCCTCTGTTAAAAGGAACATTCTCTGTCTTTTCCAAAGTCATAGAAGGTCTCTAGACAGAGAATCATATTTTTCAAGTTTATGTGCATTATTTGCTTAAATTAATCAAGAAAAATAGCATGTTACATAAAAAATCTAAGAAAATTATGAAAGGTTTATGATGACTAGAGAAACCTTGGGAAAAATTCTCATGAACCAAATCAATCAAAATACACCTAATATTTACAAACCCTAAATCATTAAGATAATTAATTTTAGAAAATACAAACATCAAAATGACTTGATTTTTGATCTCCACTGTTGCTTAGGATCTAGAGAACTCACCATAAAAATTTCAAAGTATTTTGAGTTCATTTGGTAACTTAAGTTGATTTTTAAAGATAAATATCATTTTAGCACTTAAATGATTTTTAAAAATAGAAATATAACTCAAAAATTCATAAAAAATTATTTTTTGAGTTCTCTGTGATCAAAGGTATTTTCTAAAATTAAAATGGTATTTAAAATAAAAACTTGATTTTTAGCCTATTTTTAAATATTTAAATCCATAAAAATCACAAAAATAATTAAATTCATGGAAATGTTCTAAATTTCTTTCTAAGCACTTAGGAACAATTGGAATATTTTTCCTCATTTTCTAAATAAAGATATTAAATTTTGAAGCTTAAAATAATTTTTAAAGGCTAAAAATGGATTTTTACTAAAATAATTCCAATAATTCAAAGAAAAATCAAAAAAATGCGAAATTTGTTTCTTTGTGTCCCTTGACATCAGAGAGATTTAATAAAAATATAAAACTTAATTTTTCACATCCCTTGACATTAGAGAGATTTAATAAAAATATAAAACTTAATTTTCCATATTTAAAGTATTTTATAATTAAGAAACACTCCAGAACATAAAATAATTCTTAAAATTCATATAAAATTCAAAACATCATGAATTTTTGTCTAAAGGCTTCTCTAGTCTAAGTCTACCACCAATAAAAATTTCAAGGGATTAAGATTTACCTTGGCTAAGTTAGGAATTTTCTTTGAAAAATCATATTTTTGCACTCAGAATAATTAAATAGATAAATTAAATTTCGAAAAAATAACACTTTCTCCTCTGATGTCTCAATTGACCCATGACGGAGGTTGGATAAAAATTCCAAAGTCATTTGGATTAAATTTGATGAGTTATGAAGTGATAGAGCCTTAGAGGCAAATGTGTAATTTTGGAAATTTAGCCTTAATTAACATTTAGGCCTAATTTCAGAAAGGGAAATAGGAAATATTTGATTCAAATTAACATATTTGGATGTTTGAAACACAAGGGGTTAATTGGTAGAAACCAACCTCACTTGTCCTAATTAAAAATGATAAATTTGCAATTTCCTTAAAATACATAAGTTTGAGAGTCTAGCCGATTAAATGATCCTAGATTTAGGAGTACGATTTTGGGTGTTAATAACTCACTAATTTAATACCCTTATTCGATGAAAAAAAAAACAAAAACATGAATCATCACCATCACTTTTAAGTCAATTTCATTTGCAATGACTGAGACACTCACCAAAATATTAAGGGCTCAGTAGTGACTTAGGCTAAATCAAGTTTTATTTAAATAAGGATTAGAAAAGTAAACATCATTGAAAATTAAAATATTTTTCAAACATTACAATCCCAAGTCAAATTTTGGCTAAGTCTCTTAAACTTGCCTCTTTAAGGGTCTTCACCCACATAATTCTTAAAATGAATTACGAGTGATAACTATCCTATTCTTAAGGATAATTGAGACATCAATGCTCATTGAGCACTAAGGGTGTTTACAGGATGAATTATTAAGAAACATAATAAGTTTAAAAGAGCTCGGGATTTTCCACCAGGCAGCGAGAGAGTAGCACAGACCTGTTTCTTTCTCTAGATCTTTTGGATACCTCGGAGATCTACTAAACTTAATATGTTTTGCTTGGCAAATATCATCCTTAATCAAATTAATAATGACACACCAAGATATGTCCTAGGGTTAGGTAGGTCGCCAAATTTTTACTTTCCTGTTTCATATAAAATGCCTTAACATGCTTTTTAAGTTTCAGGTGGTGGAACGAGAAAACTCGTCAGGTAAGCTTTTATAGTTTTCAGCATCAACTTTCTTATACTTTTATGCTATAATTGTATGCCTTCTCAAATTTGCATGTTAAACAACGATGTCACCCTGCGTGAATACTAAAACTATCAGGATAACCACAAAACCAAAAATAAAACTAAAACTAAAATCAACCAAGATAAAATTCACCGCCACAACATTCAAAATATACAAACATCAAAATGAATTGATTTTTAATCTCCACTACTGTTTAGAATCAAGAGAACTCACCGTAAAAATTTCGAAGCATTTTGAGTTCATTTGGTAACTTAAGTTGATTTTTAAAGATAAATATCATTTTAGCACTTAAATGATTTTTAAAAATCAAAATATAACTAAAAAATTTAAAAAAAACTTCTTTTTTGAGTTCTTTGTGATTAGGGGTATTTTCTAAAATAAATTTTTATTTAAAATAAAAACATAATTTTTAGCCTATTTTTAAATATTTAAACAATTAAAAATCCATAAAAATTACAAAAATAATAAAATTCATGAAAATGTTCTAAATTACTTCCTAAGAACTTAGGAATAATTGAGATATTTTTCCTAATTTTCTAAATAAAGATATTGAATCTTGAAGCTTAAAATAATTTTTAAAGGCTAAAATTGGATTTTTACTAAAATAATTTCAATAATTCAAAGAGAAATAAAAAAATGTGAAATATATTTCACTTGTCCCTTGACAATAAAAACATTTAATAAAAATATAAAACTTAATTTTCCACATTTAAAATATTTTATAATTAATAAATACTCCATAACTTAAAATAATTCTTAAAATTCAAATAAAATTCAAAAAATCATGAAATTTGGTCCAAAGGCTTCTTTATTCTAAGCTTACCTCCACTAAAAATTTCAATGGATTAGGATTTACCTTGGTCAAGTTAGGATTTTTTGTTAAAAAATCATATTTTTGCATTAAAAATAATTATATAGATAAATTAAATTTTAAAAATTTACATTTTCTCCTCTGATGTCTCAATTGACCAATCAGTGAGGTAGGATAAAAATTCCAAAGTCATTTGGATTAAATTTGATGAAATTTATGAAGTTATAGAGCCTTAGGGGCAAATGTGTAATTTTGGAAATTTAGCCTTAATTAACATTTAGGCCTAATTTCAGAAAGGGAAATGGGAAATTTTTTATTCTAATTAACATATTTGGATGTTTGAAACACAAGGGGTTAAATGGTAGAAACCAACCACACTTGTCCTAATGAAAAAGGATAAATTTGTAATTTCCTTAAATTACATAAATCTGGGAGTCTATCCGATTAAATGATCCTACATTTAGAGGTATGATTTTGGGTGTTATTAACTAACTAATTTAATACCCCTATTTGATGAAAAAAAACATGAATCATCACCATCACTTATAAGTCAATTTCATTTGCAATGACTAAGACACTCACCAAAATCTTAACGGCTTAGTAGTGACTTAGGCTAAATCAAGTTTCATTTACATAAGGATTAGAAAAGTAGACATCATTGAAAATTAAAACAACATTCAAACACTACAAGTCCAAGTCAAAATTTAGCTAAGTCTCTTAAATTTGCTTCTTTAAGGGTCTTCACCCACATAATTCTTAAATTGAATTACGAGTGATAATTATCCTATTATTAGGGATAATTGAGACATCAATGCTCACTGAGCACTAAGAGTGTTTATAGGATGAATTATTAAGCAACATAATAATTGATACATCAATGCTCACTGAGCACTAAGAGTGTTTACAGGATGAATTATTAAGCAACATAATAAGTTTAAAATAGCTCGGGATTTTCCACCAGGCAGCGAGAGAGTAGCACGGACCTGTTTCTTTCTCTGGATCTGTTGGATACCTTGGAGATCTACTAAACTTAATATGTTTTTCTTAACAAATATCATCCTTAATCAAATTAATAAGGACCCACCAAGATATGACCTAGGGTTAAGTAGGTCGCCAAAATTTTACTTTCCTGTTTCATATAAAATGCCTTAACATGCCTTTTAAGTTTCAGGTGGTGGAACGAGAATCCTCGCCAAGTACGCTTTTACAGTTTTCAGCATCGTATTTCTTGTACTTTTATGCTATACTTTTAGGTCTACACAAATTTGGATGCTAAACAAAGATGTCACCCTGCATGAAAACTAAAACTATGAGGATAGCCATAAAACCAAAACCAAAAATAAAACTAAAACCAACTAAGATAAAACTCACCGCCACAACATTCAAAATATAAAACAACTTAAAATTTAATCACAAACAACACACAAAACTACAAATTGCAACTAAATTAAGATGTCTTTATCGGATGATCGGGAATTCCTCGAACGAGGTAACCTACGGTTATTAATGAGGCTTCCCACGGTCTAAATGAAATTATGGAACTCAATAAGTTGAGTTTAGTAAGCTCATTTGGACTAAGTGAATCCAGTAGAAAATAGTGGTGTTGGAACGAGGGTACCGTAGGATCCTAATCAGTTTCCCTCAAATCAACTTTAACATGCCCCCATATAATTTAAAGAACTTCAACCATAGGGCACCCTGATTTGACATCATTAATTGATACACTAGAAAACTCAAACTCTTCGCGACAAGGAGCTTGGAGCTAGGATGGCGGGCAGCATGGCCATCTTCAACAGCAAAACCTGTCTTCGCCAGCTAAACCAATCTTCCCTCCTTAGATATAAACAACAAAGCCACAGGACTTCGAGGTTGCTTGCTTATGTAACGTAAATCCTCATATTATCTTTAGGCCTTTTGTATAGCCCTGCTAAGCAATATAAGCCCTAACTTGTCTTAGGATTCTGAGTTTATCGTTTGTCACGACCTAAATCCTCATATCTTCCAGGCTATTTGTGTGATCGTTTCACACGAATGTAATCTCTAACTAATAAAATTGACAAGATAAAACACCTAAATATTTCTCCTCATAAATGAAGCCAAACAAGGATAGCTTGGGAAGTCACCGGGGTTCTCCTCTGGATCCATGACATCCCCTAGTTCTTCCTTCTTTGGACTCAACAACAAAATGCTCCAAATTTGAACCAATCCCCTTTCACACCTCTATATTCGATCTCATTGAAAAGTCCTACCCTTTGAAACTCCTTGAAGATAATATTTCCTGATTATTTTTAAGAGTATTCTTTGGTGATTTTGATCATTTAAGATGTAATTAACTATAGAGGTTTACCCTTATAGGAAGCATGTCCGAACCCAGCTTAATATAAACCCTATTTAATTATTTATATTAAATAGGGGAAATTATCGGCAAATACAAAGGTTTCACAGACCAAAAGGATGTCATATATTCCTTAATTTATTTGATCGAACCTCATCCTCAAGTTTTGTGTTTATCCTTCGGGATAGATAAAGGATTTGAGGTACAATGCTCTTTCCTTTAAACTACGAAAAATATGGGGTTAGTTTGATTTCATATTTTTCTAAAACTATATATATATGTAAATTAAAACGTTCTTCCGAAGCGGGCGATGTGATTTTCATTTTGATGACCTGCAGCTTCTTACGGGCAACTTTTCGAACCAAAAATAGCACCGACACCACCAAAAAATTCCAAATTTACCAAAATACCCCCAAAATTGCCAAAATTACAAAAATACCCTTGGCACCCCAAACTTTCCCAAAACCTCCAAAATCATTCTAAATGTCTCCAAAACTCATTTGGACCCCTAAATTGGATCAAATTTAATGAATTTGATCATTTTTTACCCCAATCCCCAAATTATCTTTGAAGGCTCAATTTCCTCAAATTTATCTCAAATGTCCATCAATTTGGTCCCAATCTCCCCAAATTTCAATCATAAACTCAAATTCACCTTCAATATGACCAATTTAAACCAAATCTAAGCTCAATTGGCCCATGCTTTGAGCCCAATTTTGATATAGGGCAAACCCCCAACTTTGGCTACATGACTTAATCTCACTAAATTGAACCACATAGCCTACTCAATTTGCTACAATTTGTGTTGGAAAATCTTCATAATAATAGTACATATCAAATTTGACCTTCAATTAGCCTTGGTGAAGCTTCAATTTAATTTTATTTTGACCTAAGTCCAAAAACCCCAATTTTTCCCCAAATTGGTCATACCTCAAAATTTCACCAATTTGATTATCTTAGCCCCAGAATTGACACCAATTTTATATTGAAAATACCATTTTCAACAATCAATTTGGACTTAGCCCAATCCTAGCCCAATCTAAACCCAAGTCTTGCCCAACATGCCCAAAGTGACCAAAATTCTAAAATCCTTCTAATTGAACCCCCAATTGAACTCAAAATCATTTCATTCCTTCACTAAAAATCTTCATTACAATCATCTATACAATTTTGATCAATAATTTCGGCTAATTGAAATGGCTAGCCTAACCTAAACCACACATCTAGCCATTTTGACCAACATGAACTCATGCACCAAAATTGGCCTAGCCACCATAAAGTCACCAAACTTATGACTCCACAGCCACTAAGCTCCTCCTAAGGACCAGGATAAACTGCCCTAAGTCCACCAAAGCATGCTATGGACCAATGAATCCCCAAATAGAGAGATTCATTCTCTTTTTTAGGCCTTAACCACAAAATCTCCTCCATCATTGATTGTCTTAGGGAGTTAATCATCATTAGCCACCCCCTGACCTTTCTAAGCCAAGAGGTTACCACTCTCTGGCCGACCAGCCACCATGGTGGCCAGAAAATGGCCAAACCAAGAGCCACAACCCTTGAATTAAACCCAATCTTAACCCTAGGGGCCAACTCACCAAAATCAAACCTTAGAGCTTTTAGACCACCATATAGGCAGACATTTGCACCCATGACCAGTTCCTGAGCTCCCCGCTCCGACCATCGCTATAAAATGGCCCCTTCATGGCTAAGAGATAAGTGCTATAATTTTTTTAAGGAGACCCTCTAAATTGCTCCCATAGACTCTTTGAGACCCTCTCAGTGCAACCCAACCACCTCCTTGCCCTAATTCCCCTTGTGAGAGTTCAATTTTTGAGCTCAAATCCTTGATGGAGATAGAAAAAAACTCTCCACACCTTCACAGAGCACAAAAATCAAATTAAAGTCGCCTACACTGTCACCACAGTGAAAGAAGATAAAGCCCCATCAAATCCCCCTCACAGAGAGCCTCTACACTAGAAATTGGTCAACACCCAAATTCGGCCTTGATCGAATTTGGGTCTATACCTTTCACCACGACCAGAGGCTCAATCTCTAGCCTCCTTGGATCTCCATGAATGTGCCAAGCACCTCTGATTGAAGCTTCCCTTCTCAGAGCAAAGGTATTGAACTTCCCCTCTTCCCGAGCCTATTTTCATTCTCTATTTGATTAGAGTTGATTTAATGGCATGTTTACGATATGGATGTGTTCGTCTCACTTAGATGAGTCCATAGGATCAAACCTGAGAAGATTTAGATGAGTTTAGAGGGAGATCTTAAGATTTTAGTGTGCATAGTTCTCAGGTTAGCCTATTTGAGGACGATGACCCACAGTCGTTAAATCGCGTGTGTATAAAATGGAGGGCTCTGATTGCGTCGGATGGGAGCGTGGTCCATAAAGCGCAGGCTGAGTAAGATGGCGACACTGAATCAAAAGACGCCGCGTGGAGCTTCGGAGACGCCAAGGATGACGTGGCGCCGCGCATTTAAGCAGAAAAATAGGGAATTAAATAACTTTGAAAATGCTTCCTACCTTCAAAAATTCATATCTTGGTATAGAAAAATCACAAAAATAAAATAAAAATATCCTAGTGATCAGTGAAAAGAGGAGAACAATGTGGAAATGGTTTGAAGTTTATTTAATAAATTATTTTTTTAATTAATTAAATACTAATTTGAGTATTTTAAATATCCATGCATGTAAATATTTCATCATGGCTTGATTTTTTGGCATGTTGTTGCCTCTATCATGAGGGATATTCTCTAATTTTTCCAAGTCAGAGAAAACCTCTAGACAGAGATCCATATTTTTTCAATTTTGTTTCTATTATTTGCATAAATTAATCATAATAATTTGCATATTAGTTAGAAAAATCCAAGAAAATTGTGAAATATTTATTGTGACCAGAGAACCCTTTGGAAAATTTTTCATGAGTTAAGCAATTAAAAACATACCTAAGTTGCACAAAATCCCAAAAATAAAGAAAAATAATTTGGGAAAAATAAACATCTAAATGACTTGATTTTGATTCTACACTATGATTTAAAGTTTAAAGAACTCCCCATAAAATTTTTGAAAATATTTGGAGCTCATTTGATAACTTAACTTGATTTTCTAAATTAAATGGCATTTTTTACGCTAAATTTTTTTTAATAATTAAAATATAGCTCAAGAAAATCATAAGAATTGGTTTTGGGAGTTCTCTATTATTAGAGGAATTTTCTAAAAATAAAATAAAAACTTCATTTTTAAGCCTATTTTGAATATTTAAGTAATTAAAAATTAATAAAAATTACAAAATTAATAAAAAATCATAGAAATGTTCTAAATTATTTCCTAAGCACTTAAGAATAATTTGATAATTTTTCCTAATTTTGTAAGTGAAAATATTGAATTTTAAAGCTTAAAATATTCTTTAAAGGCTAAAAAATGATTTTTTCTTAATCTTTCACTTAAAAAATTCTAATTCAACAAAGAGTCCAAAAAATGTAAAATTTGTTTCTCTAGTTCCTTGACCTCAGAGAGATTTAATAAAAATATAAAATTTAATTTT
The DNA here is from genome assembly GCA_002079205.1 of Phalaenopsis hybrid cultivar. Taxonomy (NCBI): domain Eukaryota; kingdom Viridiplantae; phylum Streptophyta; class Magnoliopsida; order Asparagales; family Orchidaceae; genus Phalaenopsis; species Phalaenopsis hybrid cultivar. The sequence continues at coordinate 35,152 of JXCR01145536.1, read as the reverse complement.
CCACATTAAAAATAATTTATAATTAATTAATGCTCCAAAAATTAAAATAATTTTAATAATTCAAATAAAACTAAATAAATCAAGAAATTTGGTCCAATTATTTTACTGGTCCAATTCTACCTCCTATAAAAATTTCAAGTGATTAGGCTTTGCTTTGGTCAAGTTTTGGAATTTTCCTTGAAAAATCCTATTTTTACATGAAATAAATATATAAATTAATTAAAATTTGAAAAATCGCATTTTCTCCTATGATGTATTAATTGACCAATGAGTAAGATGGTATGAAAATTCTAAAGTCATTTGAATTAAATTTGATGAATTATTAAGTGATAGAGCCTTAGGGGCAAAAGTATAATTTTGGAAATTTGGCCTTTATTAACACTTAGGCTTAATTCAAGAAAGGGAAATGGGAAATCTATGATTTTAATTAACAAATTTAGATGATTGAAATACAAGGGATTAATTGGTAGAAACCAATCTCACTTTTTCTAATTAAAGGATAAATTTGAAATATCTTGGATTATTAGAATTTGGAAGTCTACCAAATTGAATAATTTTAGACTTAGGGGTATAGTTTTGGGTGTTAATAACTCACTAATTTAATAACCCTATCTGGTTTTCAAGTTACAATCAAATGTTTTGATAATGAATTATTATCATTTAAAATTTAATCTCTTTCAAACTGACTAAGACATCCATCAGGATCTTAAGGGCTTGGTGGTGACTTAAGCTAAATCAAATATGGTTAAATGAATTTTAAAAAAGTGAATAAAAAGTGAACACCTTTGAAACACTACAAGCCCAATTTAAAACCAAAATTGGCTAAGTGTCTTAATAACGCTAACTTGCTCCTTTAAGGGTCTTCACTTGCATAATTCTCAAATTGAATGATAAATGATAATCACCCTACTCTAAGGGATAATTGAAACATCACTGTTCATTGAACACTAGAAATATTTACAGGATGGATTATTAAACAACATAATAAGTTTAAATGAGCTTGAGGCTTTTCAACAGGAGGTGAGGGGAAAGCATGGACCTGCCTTTTTCTCCTGACCTGTTGAATACCTCGGAGGTCTACAAAAATTGATATGTTTTGCTTAATAAAATCATCCTTAATCAAACCAATAAGGACTCACCAAGATTTAATCTAGGAACCTTATTTTTCCCGCTTTACATAAAATGCCCTTACATGAATTTTGAGTTTCAGTTGGAGATGACAGGAAGACCATCCAGGTACGCTTTTATTGTGATTTATTTACCTGCATTTTTTGTTTCTTGTATTTTTTTTTAGTACATTACTGTACTTACTCACCTGCATGTATAACCAAAATACGAACTTGCATGCTAAACAACGATGTCACTCTGCATGAAAACTAAAACTGCTAGGATAGCCGCAAAATCAAAACTAAAACTAAAATCAATCAAGATAAAATTCACCACCACAATATTTAAAATATAAAACAACTTAAAATTTAATCATAAACATCACAAAAACAACAATTGCAACTAAATTAAGACGTCTCTATCGGATGATTGGAAATCTCACGGAAGAGGTAAACTATGGTTGCTAACGAGGCTTCCCACAGTCTAGATGAAAGTATGGAACTCATTAAGTTGAGTTTGGTAAATTCATTTGGACTAAGTGAATTTGATAGAAAATAGTGGTACCAGAATGAGAGAACTGTAAGATCCTAACCAGTGTCACTCTAATCAACTTTAGCATGCCCCCATAATTTTCTTAAGGAACTACAACCATAAGGCCATCTGATTTGACATCATAACTTGACACACTAGAAAACTTAAACTCGCCACGACGAGGAGCTTGGAGCTAGCATGGTGGGCAGCATGACCATCTTGAATAACAAAACTTGTCTTCCCCAGCTAAACCAATTTTCTTCCATAGAATTAAACAACCAAGCTTCTTATGCAACATAAATCCTCACCTCATTTTTAGGCCTTTGTACATCTCTGCTGTACAATATAAGCACTAACTTTTCTTAGGATTCCAAGGTTGTCGTCCTTCACGATCGTTTCACACAAATGTAAGCCCTAAACTAATAAAAATGGCATGATGAAACACTCAAATAAATTTCCCCTCAAAATTGAAGCCAAACAATAGGATAGACTGGAAAGTCATCGTGTTTCTCCTCCGGATCTATGACATCCCCTAGTTCTTCCTCCTTTGGATTCTACAATAAAATGTTCCAAATTTGAGCTATTCCCAATTCACACCTCTTTGTCCGATTTTTTTGAAAGTTATATCTTCTTAAACTCCTTGAAGATAATATTTCCTGATTTTTATTGAGAGTTTTCTTTGGTGACTTCGGTCATTTAAGATGTAATTAACTATAGGGGCTTGCTCTTATAGAAAGCTTATCCGCAAATAAATGGTTTCGCAGACCCTATTTAAGTCTCCATATTAAATAGGAGAAATTGTCCGCAAATAAATGGTTTCACAGACCAAACAGATGTCAAATATTTCTTAGTTTATTTGATCGAGTATCATCCTCAAGTCTTGCTTTTATCCTTTGGGATAAATACATGGTTTTAGTTATAGGCTCTTTTATTTAAACTATGAAAAATATGAGGTCGGCTTGATTTCATATTTTTCTAAACCTTATAAATATATGTGTAAATTAAAATGCCCTTCCAAAAAGGGCAATGGGATTTTGATTCTAGCGACCGACAACTTCCAACGGGCAACTCCTCAACTTTTTAGTACCAAAAACTTCTGGTGACTCCGCTGGGGATAGCTTTTTTCTCCATTTAAATCAAAAAATGTTATCTTCATACATCAATAATGTGTTCATGTCGTTCATGAACCAAAATACCTTTCTTCCATTAGCATGCTTTACTCATTTCTATCTTGGGAAAGTACGGTGAACTCTTTTAGACTTCAGGACCGTCTGTTCAATCACCTTTCAACAGAGAGGTTCAGGAGGCCATTAAGGACTTTTTAATCTTCATGTGGGGTCGAACCCCAATAGGTGTGTTAGTGGACTAGTTTCATCTGGGCATTGTGCGTTGTTAAGTTGGTCCCTCACTGGGTCCTAAACACTTCACTTCTCCTTTTTGACTTTCATTTGCTATTTTGCAAATTAAATTGAATTGTGCTTGCTGCACACGCTTTTAAAATTTCCTTATATTAATCAAAATTTACTACTTTTAAACTACTTTTACTAAAATTTTAAAACCCTAGATAAACTAAATTAAAAAAAAAACTTAACCAATCTACAAATCAACCTTATTAAATTTTTGTGCTTGCGCTAAGATTACGAGGTTTTGGCCAAACAGCTAACCCCAGAGCTTTCTCTTTTGAAGTTACTGCAATGACTTGCCCAACGCTCTCTTTTTTAGGCAACCTGTTGATGACCCAGGACCCCCGCAATGTCATTCCTACCATCAAGTTCGGAGCAGGATTTGAAGATCTCGAGGTCATTCTTAGGAAAGCCCCGTTCGTCATAATGAAAGTCACCGCTCGAGAATTTCAAGAGCTATTTGTTGAATTTAACCTGAACTGCATTCAATACTTCCCTCCTTGTAAGAGGGTCAAGACTACTGCCACCACGGCACCCACCAAGCTTGTTGTTCTTGTTGCTGCTAAGGGAAAAGAAGCTATGATCATTAAAGATCCGACTAAGCGATTGGCTGTCTCGCCATCAGTATTTAAAATTAGTTCAAGTTCAAAGACTACACCGCTAACTCAAACCCAAAGGAGAAACTGTAATAGGAGGGTTCAGAGGGCTACTAAAGCCCAGGCTCCTAAGGAGATACCTGTAGAGAAAGATCCTCACCAGGATGAGTTAAGATTACTAGAAACATATCCACTCTTGCGAGTAAGAAGATTCCATCCTTTAATGGGTACCAATGTGTACGAGAGTATCCAAGAAATTGCTGCTACTTTACCATCACTTCACGGACATGGTAAGGAGAGAAAGAAGTCCACTCCTATCACCCAGTCAGTTCAGATTTCAAAAGGCTAGCAGCCAAGGAAGGTTTATCAGTTAGTGAACCACTCAAAAGAGTGAGACATACAGTATCCCCTAGCATAAAGAAATAAATCTTAAGAGATGTCAAATCTGTCAGATGATCTAAAAAATCAACTAAATCTTTGGCTGCTCGCATTTTTGTCTGGTTCCACTTATGAAGCAGAGTTGATACCGCCATAGTTACCATCGATTCTACCATCACTAGGACCGTAGGTCGTCGACCAATCAAGTCATGACTAGGCCCAAGAATTCTAGCGATCACACATTACAAGGATGTTCCTAAAGTTTCGAAGGAAAAGATGATCAAATTACCCAGTACTGTAGTTGGTATGCACCATGGGAAGCATACTTCTCTTTGACATACCAATGTTTCTACTAAGACACTTCGTCTGAAGACATTACCATCAAAGAAGGAGGTGTGGGTACCTAAGGTTGTTGTATTGAAACTGTCCGGTGAGCTCGCAAGGCAAGATCATGGAATGAAGCCAGGCCCCGAAGTATCTGACATTTATCGCAGCGATTGCCAGTGAGATGAAAGAAAAAGAGGAGGAGGTCCAGCAGGTTTGTCGAGATCTTAAGGCAATTCAAGAATCAATAATTAAAGTAAAAGTTGAAAAGCTCAGGGTCAAGATTTCTGAGTTTGCTTGGGAAAATGGAGTCTCCATTGATGATGATGAAGACTTTGACTATAATGATTACCTAGAAGAAAATTTCATTGATGTCCATTTCATTGAAATTAGAGTTGCTACATCTGCACACGAGGCTCAATCTCTCATCAAAGAGAACACCGTAGATGAACTGCGTAGGGCTATCCTCCTAAGGGATGAGCAAGTTAGCCAACTACAGAAAATGATAGAAGAGATGGCCGCAGCCATTATCGTCATGGCCACAATTCAAGAACAATCTCAACCCCTACAATTAGCCTCTCCGTAGGTCAACCAACCAGAAATTATACATATTACAGATGAAAGAAGAGAAGTCAACTCAACAAATAGAGATGAAACCTAAGAAGGATCCTCCATCGAGCACCATGCTGGAAAAGGAATTTAAGCAAATGGTCGAGCAGGTTCGGGAGGCCTTAACGCAATCTAAGGGTGGTGCATTGGTTTTTAAGGGTATAGCTTACCCAAAAGAATTTGATGGCGTACCCTTCCTCAAGGGTTTCGTGTCCCCAAACTTTAAGATAGTTGATGGGACTGGAAATCCTAGATAGCACATAGCACATTTTCGAGCCAGTTGTGGCAATACAAGAGGTAACGAAGCCTTACTCTTCCAACGGTTTGTCAGCTGTCTTTCAGGGATTGCTTTTGATTGGTATGTCGATTTGCCCAATGGATCAGTTAAGACATTTGCCGAGTTGGAACAATTATTTGTGAATAGATTTGTCAGAGCGCAACACCATGTTTCTATAGGAGAGCTCACGATGGAAAAGCAAAAGCCCAACAAGACTTTGGTAGATTACATCTTGAGGTGGAGAAACCTTAGCATGAAGTGTGAACCTCAGCTACAGGAACATCATGCAATTGAGATTTTACTCAAAAGAATTTATGGGCCAGTAGCTTTCATGCTCAAGGGACTCACCATCAAATTTTTTGAGAAGCTACTTAGAAAAGCCAACTGTCTTCAAGAATAAATCAAACATATGGATTCTCATGAGAAATCTAAGGCAAATAGAGTATTTGAAAAGCAGTCAGGAACAGTATCGGCTGTCGATAAAGGAAAACAACCAATGATAATATATGCAGAAAATCCTCTCCAATCTTCACAGCATGCTCCGAAACAGAGTAGTCAGTCCAACCAGCCATCGCCTCAAGGAGGATCATCCCAAACAGAGAATAAAAGAATATCTTTGGTAGAATGAATAAAATGATGTATTATTTCAAAGATGAAGCAAAATCCAAGTTGTTCAGAAGTCTGATGAAGAAGCTTGAGTTCAGACTACCATATCCAAAAAAACCCGAAGAGCTTAATAAGAAAGATCAACCAAATTATTGACCACACCACATGTTTCTTGGGCACACTATAGAAGAATGTTTCATCTTTAAGGATTGGCTCAAGAAGAATCTTAAAGAAGAGAATATAACTATCCCGAAAGATTATTTAAAAGAACCTAAAAAAAGGGTCCATAAATATGATTTTGGCTGAGCCAATCTCTTTGATTGATCCATATACTGAAGAAGATGGATGGAGTACGACTTGGGACAAGCTCAAGAGGGACCTAAACCAAATCCAGGATGTATCAAAACAATCTTCCGCATATACTAGAGAAGATGGATGGAATGCAGTCTGGAGCAAATTGTCCAAGGAAAAATTGAAGCAAATTCAGAATGCTTCAAAACAAGCCTCAGTTCAGAATCCTTAGCCTGCCAAACCCTAGACAAAGATTTCACCAGGAGATTCTTCGTCATTAAAAACAAAGAAGAATAAGAAAACTACCATGAAGATTGATAGCACGGGGGTAGGATAGGGGCTGCCTCTACTAGATTAGTTGTTTTGGATTCAGGGAAGAAAATCCTCAAACCCTTGACTTTATATGATTATCTTTTTCCCCTCCGGAGTCTTATGAATACAATGATTTGCACTTTAGCTACGTTTCAACTGTTACAGGTGATAATGTAATTGCTTTTGACCAATATAGCCTTGACTCAATTCCCAAAATGATCCTCAAATTGTACTTAAGTCTGATGAACTCACTAACAAGATCGAAGAAGATATAGATGATATTGCTTACGATAGCACCAGGAGTGAGGAACCAATTCTCGAGCACCACAGTGCACCATTTGCCATCAACTTAAATCTTTCTGACAAAGAAGAAACACTGGAAGATTCGACAAGAATATCTCAAGAAGAAGAAATTACAGAGGTGAACTTAAGAAGTGGGAGAGTATTACCCCCAAGAATAGCTCCAATAGATAAAGGAAAACAAATATTAACTCAAGATGAACTACCTCCACCTCCACTAGTGGAAGAATCATATAACCAAGAGAAAATTATAGGACCATACAAAGTGGATTACAACGTGCTAGCTCTTCTTAGGAAGTTGCCGGCTAGATTAAGCATCTACGACGCTCTAATCCTATCAAAGGTAATGAAAGAGTCTCTGGTTACAGCCTTGCTTGACCCAGAGATTTGTTTAGCCTAGTTGGCCAGCACATCCTCGGATGAAGTTTGCTCGTTGAAGGAACAGTCTGGGGTAATCTTTACTGATGAAGATTAGCTGCTTGGTACCGCCAACCACAATCATCCACTCTACATCCACATTAGCATTGGTAGATTTGTGTTGTCCATAGTTTTAGTAGATGTTGGAGCATCACTCAACTTTATGAGTCTACGGACATTGACCTATTTGGATATTGAAGCTCAGAAACTTACGGCTGATAAAGTGATGCTAAGAGGATTCAACCAATTGGGAGAGACATCCCTTGGATCAATTACATTGTTTATGAAGCTTGAAGAGCTAGTAACAATCGCTAAATTCCACATCATCAACGTCGAGACCTCTTTCAACGCTCTACTGGGTCGACTGGGGATTCACGAACACAACATGGTTCCATCATCTTTACACCAATGCATTAAGTATTACAAATAAGGATAAAAACATTGCATCAAGGGAGATTTGCAACTGTTTTTAGTTAATGAAGTTGGTATTCATGAAGATGCCGCCTACTACGCGCCTCCAAAGAAAACTGTCTTCTCTCGTAAAACTGTGACAAACAAAAGTGAAAATTCAGAATAATTACAATGGCAGAGTCATTCAACCCCACTTCAGCAATCTCCCACCAATCTTTTGCAACAAGTTGGTGGAGGTTCTTTTAGTTTGCGCACCCGAGGTCGAGGCCGGGGACGTGGATGAGGAAAAACCAACTTAATCGTTGAACGGACTAGGCCAACCATCAACATTGGTGATGAAGACAGTTCCAAAGATGAAATAATGATGACAAAATAGAAGAAACGGTAGTACGAGACATCCTTAGAAGATATAGAGAAAAGCAAATATGAGACGATGTATGATCAAATAAACCACTATGTGAACACAATGACCCTTACTCTGATTCTCCCTCAAAAGGTTGAGAGTTTAAAGGTTAAGGAAGTTCGTAGCAGTGGTTCAAATTTGATCAAGTTCTATCGTGTTTCTACCTCTACGGATCTTGAAAATCATGTAAAATTAAATGATGATCCTAATGAATTAATGAAATTTCCTTTTGGTTACTTTTTGTCTTGTGTACAAAAGTTAATTGAGCATCGACATTTACCAAAACAAATACCAAATGATAAATTACTGCCTTTTAAAAAATTATGGAATGTTAAAAGTCGAACTCCCAACTCAAAAGAGCGTTTCGAATTTGGTACAATTGGGCTAGTTGATGATTCAAAATTTTGTATGGTTGTTATTAGAGAATCGGAAGGGGATTGCCTCGATATGGAGGAAGACTCTACTTATCAGTTGATAGAAAATGCTCCGTCAAAATTTGAGGAGGAAATTAAATTGACGATCGATGAATTGAAGGAAATTAACCTTGGGACTAGAGAACAACCTCGACCTACATTTATAAGTTCTCTACTCAACGATGAAGAGTCTTTAGAATTGATTAAACTGTTGACAGAGTTTAAAGATTGCTTTGTATGGAGCTATGATGAGATGTCAGGACTGTCAGCAGAGGTTGCAGTTCATAAACTCAGGGTTGACAAAGATATGACCATAGTGAAACAAGCTCACAAAAGAATGCACCTCGAAATAGAGCAGCAAGTTATCACCGAGGTGAAGAAATTAATAGACGGTAAGTTTGTAAAAGAAGAGCAATACCCTACATGGTTAGCTAACATTGTCCCAGTTAAGAAGAAAAAAGGATAAATATGTGTTTGTGCTGACTTCAAAGATTTGAACAGAGCATGTCCAAAAGACAAATTACCATTACCAATACCAAAAATGATGATGGACATCGCTTCGACACATGAAATCTTCTCTTTTATGGACGGATCTTCGGGATACAACCAAATCAACATGGCTCCCGAGGATGCAACACTTACAGCCTTCAAAACACTTATCAAGATTTTCTGCTACACAGTGATGCCGTTTGGATTGAAGAACGCTGGAGTAACAAACCAACGTGCAATGACAAATATTTTTGATGATCTCATTCACAATCAAGTGGAATGTTATGTGGATGATTTGATTATCAAGAGCAAGTAAAAAATGGACTATTTGTACGATTTGAGGATCGTGTTCGAATGGTTACGAGGATATGACCTTAAAATAAATCCCTTAAAGTGCGTCTTTGGGGTTACCACTGGGAAGTTTCTTGAATTTTCCGTCATCAAGGAATCGAGATCGACCCACATAAGATTAAAGCTATCTTGGAAATGCCTCCTCCCAAAACTTTGAAACAACTACGTTCCTTCTAAGGAAAGTTTGCATATCTAAGACGCTTTATTTCTAATCTCTTGGGTAGGTGTCAGCCCTTCTCTGCATTAATTAAAAAGGATGCTAAAATTTTTTGGGAAGAGAAATGCCAACTGGCCTTTAAGGACATTAAGAGATACTTAATGACACCTTCTATTTTGGCAGCCCCTATCCCAGGGAAAACTTTGTTATATTATATCGCGGCCTTAGATGACTCTCTTAGAGCCCTCTTAGCCTAAGTCAATGACGAGGGTAAGGAAAATACCCTCTACAACTTGAGTCGCCGCCTAATACTTATGGAAATAAGGTATCCACCTATTGAGAAGCATTGTCTAGCCTTGATTTTTACCACCCAAAAGCTTAGACATTACATGCTTTCTCATAGCATTACCCTAACTTCAAAAGTTAATCCGTTGTAATATTTGATGACCCGACCAACACTCTTCGAACGTCTAGCAAGATGGTCAATGATTTTATTACAGTTTGATATAACTTTTGTTCCCCTCCATATTATCAAGGGACAGATTTTAGCAGATTTCCTCGTTGTACACCCACTTCCAACTAGGTCCCCTCTTAATGATGAGTTACCAGACAAACAAATACTACAAATGGAATTCTCTAGTGCTCAATACTGTGAAATGTACTTTAACGAGCTTCGTTAGCCAGAAAGGACAAAGGATCAGGCACAGTTATACCATGCAAAGCAGGTATTGGTTTGATATTTATCACACCAGATAAGGGTATGTTGAGGTTCTCATACTACCTGACAGGGTCGTTTACCAACAATGAAGCAGAATATGAAGCCTTAATCACCGAATTAGAGTTGGCAATCTCGATGAATATAACAAATATTTTCATCTACGGTGACTCTCAACTTGTCATCTAGCAAGTTGCCGGACAATACAAGATTTTGAAACCGAGATTAGTGAAATACCACCGGTACACCATGAAGCTGCTAGAACAAATCCCCAGTGTAACTTTCTATCAAATTCCTAGAGGAGATAATGCCCATGCTAACGCTTTAGCAAAACTCACGAAAGAATTGACATGTCCCCCGAAGGATTCCATTGATATAAAAGTACAAGGGAGATAGGTTTTATCTTTAATTGACCTCAAAACTTTACACAAGCTTGGGAACGAAGAAGAAACAATAATTACGCTTGTAGTGGTGCAAGTCATTAATAGAATATTTGCATACTAAAAAGCTGTCAGAGGATAAGTCTGAGGCACATCACATTATAAAAAGGGCTATGTCATACGCTCTAGTAGGTAACGTCCTCTACAAGAGATCGTTCGACCAGATGTGGCTACGATGTTTAAGCAAAATAGAAGCACAAAATATTATTAAAGAAGTACATGTCAGATTGTGAGGCGCTCACAAGCCAGGGCCGAAGATGGAACTGAAGATCAAAAGACTCAGATATTATTGGCCAACAATGATGTCCGACAGCAAGTATACAACCAGAAGATGTCACAAGTGTCAGGTGCATGGGGTGGTCTTTTAGTAACCTCTGAGTCGTTGCCTCGTGGTCATTCAAGTGTTGGGGCACAGACATAATAGGTCCGGTAGACTCTCCATCCTCCAAAGGACACAGATTTACCCATTTGGCTAAATGTCTGTGACCAGGTCCAAAAATTTTATAATAAGATTAACCTCAATTTAATGAAAATTTTTGAAATTGCACATTCTAATTTTCTCTTTTAAACTTGATACTCTACTAAATTAAATGAAATATATACATAAATAAATAGTTTTTTCACCAACATAAACTAAAAAAAATTATTTAATAAATACTTTGTTTTGTTCTTGTTTACGCTGAATTTCAGCTCAATGATATTTTTCTTGTCATCTGCAGAGAAATGTCAGGCCAGAGGCTAATCTTTTCTTTTAAAGATGGTTGGAACCTTGCACTCAACAAAGAAAGAGCACCTCAGGGCGGTACCATAAACTTCGACATGGACTTTAGCCAAGTCGACATGGACTATGAGGGTCCTCCGATGGATGTGGTCAGCCATCAGGAGAAAGAAGGGCTACCCCCACTGCTAAGGTTTGGCACCAGAAATAGTTTCTCACTGAAGGGGCAAAATGTAATGGTACAACAAGACCCGATGGAGGGGACCAGTCGTCTACCGTCCATGATAGCTACGCCGACCGGAGGCCTAGTTGATGCTAATAATGAAAGACTTCCAGATACACCACTATGGAGGACTCAGTGTAGAAAATCTAGCAACTAAAAACATAGGGCTTTCCTACATGAGGAGAGGACTCTCCAAAAAGAGGTAGAGAACTTGCTCACCCATATCCCTGAAGGGGATATCTATGATATGGTCATAAGAGAGACCTCTTCCAGCCTGTCTGCTACAGACGATGAGTCAGGATTTGTTACTGAGCCGGAAATACTACCATCTTTTGATGTTCTTTGTACAGGTTGCCTGACCTATAATGTTGAAATACAAGCACGTACATCAGCCACAAGGGCATTCGTGGAGTGCTCGGACTGCAATGTCCTCCACCTTGAGCACTACAGTACTTTAGAGGAATATGTATCCTCTGATGACATTGAGAATACTTATCTCTAATGTAAATCAAAATTTCCTTGAATGGCAAAAGAAATTTCCTTATAATCCTCTTCAAGAACAAAGTGAAAAGAAAAAAAGAAATTCTCACACTCTCTCTTTCTCTAACACCTTATCGCCTTAGTTGGGGATCACGCCCAAGACTTGTTCTTCTTCTCCAAGCCTTCTTCTCCTCTTTCAATTAATTCAAGAGTCCAAGAGTCATTTTAAAAACATTTTCAAGCCTTATTTATAATTTTCCAATTCATTCTTAAGTGTCTCTTCAAAAATGTCCATATTCATTAAATCTTCCAAAAGGTGCCTCAAATGCCTCTTTAAAATGTGTCCGGATTTGATGTATTCTCTAAAGGATGCCTCCTTCACAAGACTTTTAACCATACTTTCATCTCTAGTGGTCATAACCACCCTATTTAGCCAATAGGTGCCTCAAATGCCTCTTCAATTTGTCAAAATGAATTACCCCGTCAAGTAACGGTCACGAGTGCTTAAGTGCGGGGCCCCTGGGGCTTAGTCGTGGCATTCTCTACTTCAGAAGCGCTTAAGCGCCGGATTTGGCGCTTAGGTGCCAAAATACTTTCACACCATTTTTGCATTTTGTTCTCCATATCTGATTTTTTTCACTCCTTTTGCCATTTTTCACCTTATTAGTTGTACCTGAAGAAAAAACACACAAATATCTTCCATTAAAGCATAATATCTTAAAAATATGTATAAAAATACTATATATTTTATGTGTATCAATGCGTCAGATTGGCCCATGATGCGTCAGATATAAAATTAAGGCGTTTAATAAAAATTTTGTACAAATTTTCAAAGGGACACTTATTTTACACACCGATTGGAGTAATTCAATGCATCTAGTGACTTTGGAAGGTTCTTTTATAGGGATATATCTCTTGGATCAAATGACACATCTTCTGAATTCAAAAGAGTTGACTTTTGGAGGGAACTTTTGGAGGAGAATTTTGAATTCTTTTTCAAAGGAGGCAGCCCAAAATAAAGGGAGGGCTTCATAGAGATGAAAAAGGGAGGAGAGAGAGAGAGAGAGAGAGAGAGAGAGAAAGTTGGCATAAGAGGCAAGAGGAGAGAAGAGGAGATTTTCTTCTAAGGTTGTAAGAGGAGAGGGAAGGTGAGAAATTTCTTCTTCATTACACTTCTAAGAGAGAATTGAGTGAGATTGTAAAGAGAGAAAGGCTTGGAGAGAACTTCTAGGGATTTTCTTAGGAAGTATTGTGAGATAGGTTGTGACTTTTATTTCTTTTGAAAACTTATTTTTATATATGAAATCCGTGTTTTGTCATATCCTTCTCATGAATTCTAAGTAGTCTTCTTTATCCTTCTCCATACTTTGAGATATGGTTTTGTGAAAAAATTGATTTTGTATTCTACAATTTTTAATGTTAATAATTTGTGATGATTTGAACTCCGATCTTCATTTACTTTTCGATTGGACCAATTCAAATGTTAAAACTTGTTGAGAGACATATGTTCTAAAAAGTGATATGATTTCTACAACATAGGGAGAATCACATTTGATTTCATGAGAGAGTATGTCATCCATGGGATTGGGTGTAAATAAATAGGGAAATATACTTTATTGGATGCAAAATTAGAGATTTTAAGTTGACAGATTAAAATCTCCAATTTGGTTCTGTTTATTGGAAACTAATGTGAGATTGTTAGCCCTCATGTGAGGGATTAATGAGAGCTCTGGAGTGGCAGTCAATATCCTCCCAACCTAACCACGAAATTAGGGACCAAACTTTGGATAAGTCAGTGTTTATAACACTCGGAAGAGGGTAAAGAATAAAATTGATTCTATTTGGCACAAAAAAATTTTTATATATTTTTGAAATGATTTCAATTTCTTCACAATCCATATACTCATTGTAAATGGGAAGGATACTTTCTTAAATTTGAAATTTTCATCAAAACAAAAACTTTGTTTAGTTTTCATAATTTTACTTTTGAAAGTTAGTTCATAGTTAGTTAACTTTTTTTTAACTGCATTTTAAATAGCATTTACCTTAGTAGTTAGTATTCAAACTTTGCACTTTACTTTTATTTTTATATTTTTAAATTATAAAATAATTTTAAAGATTTACTTAAAGAATTTTTTAACTTCCCTGTGGGATCGATATCTAGGACTCCATTAGAGCCCTTTATTACTTGAGAGGTAAGTATACTTGCGTTGATTTTAACAAAGATTTTTAAAAAGAGTTCTAAAAGATAAACTATTTTCATAAAAAGATATTTTTTTTGGGATTATATTACATATTTATTATATATTTATCGTGTGTACTTTCATAATATTGAAAAATATTTGCAAAATTTACACAATAAATAAACCCACCCCATCAAGTTTTTGGCATCGTTACCGGGGAAGTAATAAAAAGTAGCATTAGTAAGTATTTTATTTTATTTTAAAATAATATATATATATATATATATATAAAGAGTGTTTTTAGGTTATTCTTGAACATTTTCTTATTTAAGTGTGTTTACTTATTTTCACTTACTTGCTTTATTTGTTTAGGCATAGTGTAATATCTGAAAATTTAGTATCTTACGATACTTAATTAGAGAGAACTGTTAGAAAAATTTGAAAACAACAAAAAGAGAAAGGTCATTTTAACAAAATGGCTTGCAATTTAAACAATGCTGAAAATGAAAATGAACATCTTCAGAGACCTTTCAGAGATTATGTTAATCCTACAGCAGACGAAATTCATTTGAGTATACAAAATCCTGTTGTAGCTACCAATTCATTTGAGCATAAACCTGTTATTATCCAAATCATACAAAACAATCAGTTTGGAGGAACACCAACTAAAGATCCTAATTTACATCTTGCTAGTATTTTAGAATTGTGTGCTACATTTAAATATGATGTAGTGTCGAATGAAACTGTTAGGCTTAAACTTTTTTCATTTTTCAGTAAAAGATAAAGCTAAGATGTGGTTAAACTCATTAGCCCCAGGATCTATCAGAACATATGGAGACTTGTCACAAAAATTTTTATAAAAATATTTCTCACCTTCAAAAACTGCTAAGCTTAGAAATGATATCACATATTTTTGTCAGTTTGACAGGGAATCAATTTACGAAGCCTGACAAAGATTTTAGGATTTCCTTAGAAAGTGTTCACACCATATATTTCCAGATTGGTTAATAATTCAAAATTTTTATAATGGGTTGGTTGGATCTCTTAGATCAATAATTGACACTGCTGTTGGTGGATCATTAATATCAAAACCATTTGATGAAGCATATTCATAATTGAAGAGATGGCTACTAATAATTTTCAATGGCCCTCTGAAAGGGTAAATCCAAAAAGAGTATCTAGTATTCATAATTCTGATGTAATATTTATGTTAGCTGCCCAAATAGCTGCTATATCAAAGAAGATAGATCAATAAATGGAATGAATTATTCTCAGACAACACCTGTGCTTGAGGAAAATTCATGAAGACAAATGATAGAATCTCAATCTTCTTATGAAACTTTAAATGCAATAAACAATCATTCTAATAATCCTTATGTCAATTATTATAATCTTGGTTGGAAGAATCATCCAAACTTTAGTTGGAGTAACACTAATTCAAATGTTGTAAATCCCCCATGTGGAAACATTACTGCTAACCCATTTGGAAACTCTAACAATCAAGGGAATCAAGCTTATAAACCTTTTTACCCCCTAGGATTTAATAATGTGTAGAGTAAGGAGAAAAAGCTATCAATGGAATAATTGATATTGCAAATGAGCATTCAATTACAAATTCAAGGAGTTGCAATTAGAAACATGGAATATCAATTGGAATGTATTGCTACCGCACTTAACAATAGACATCCAGAAACATTGTCTAAGAATGTTGAAGTAAATCCTAAAGATCATAACAAAGAGAAAATTAAGGTTATTTAACAAAGAAGTGGAAAAGAACTAGAAAACAGACTTTAACAAGAAGTTGAAGTTGAAAAAGATGAGGCGAAAAATGAAAAATCTAGTGAAGATTTTTTATTTTGAAGCACAAAGTCCTATTAAACCAATTAAAATCATTGTAGAAAGATTACCACCTCCATTTCCTTAAAAATTGAGGTAGAAAAATAGATATAATCAATTTTCAAATTTTTTTGGAAATTTTGAGGAAATTTTAATAAACATTCCATTTGTTGAAGTTTGGAACAAATCTGAAGCTATGTGAAGTTCATGAAGGATATACTTAATAAGAAACAGAAGTTTGTAGATAATGAGATAGTTGCACTCAGTGAAGAGTGTAGCGCTATAATTCAAAAAAATCTTCCTATTAAACTTAAAGATCCTAGAAGTTTTACAATTCCTTGTGCTTTTGGCAAACGATTTTATGGAAAAGTTTTATGTGATTTAGAAGTCAGTATTAATCTTATGTCGTTATCAATTTTCAGAAGATTGGGCTTAGTAGATATTTCACCTACAACTGTAAGTCTTCAGTTAGTTGATCGTTCGATTACATATCCTAAAGGAGTTATAGAAGATGTTTTAGTAAAAGTCAATAAATTTATCTTTCCTGTGGACATTGTTATATTAGATATGGAGGAAGATAAAAAATTCCTATCATTTTAGGAAGACCATTCCGCCACTAGAAGAGCTTTGATAAATGTGTAGAAAGGAGAACTAACAATGAGAGTTAGTTATCAAAAGGTTACATTTAATATTGCAAAATGAATGAGATGGCCTGAAAAATAACAAGAGATTAAATGCTTCAGAATGGATATTAACGATTATTTAAGACATAAATATTTTAAGAAGACTTTTGAAAGCAAATTTGAAAGGAATGTATGGATTATCAAAACGAGGATAAAATTTAAAATGAATCTATTGAAGCGAGTAAAGAGGATTTAGATTATGCTCAGGAAAATTTTGAAATGTTAGATCCTACAGAAAATAACAAAAACTTGATTTCATCTATCGAGACCTCTTAAACTAGAACTGAAAACACTTCCTACACATTTGAAGTATGCATTCTTAGGAGGTTTATCTACATTACATGTTATAATATCTCCAGAATTAACTGATACGCAAGCACAACAATTGTTGGAAACTTTGAAAAGATATAAGAAAGTCTTTGGATGGACATTAGTTGATATTAAAAGAATCAGTCATTCAATTTGTATGCATAGAATTTTATTATTAGATCAACATAAATTAAGAGCTAATCCTCAAAGAAGATTAAATCCTATGACGAAATAATTTGTGAAGAAAGAAATTTTAAAATGGTTAGATATTGGAATAATATATCTTATTTCAAACAGTGCTTGGGTACATCCAGTTCACTGTGTTCCAAGGAAAGGAGGTATGACTGTAGTGCAACATGAGCATAACAATTTAATATCAACAAGACAAGTCACTAGTTAGAGAATTTGTATAGATTATAGAAAATTAAATTCTGCCACCAGGAAGGATCATTTTCCTTTACTCTTTTTGGACTAGATGTTGGATAAGTTGGTCGGGCATAAATATTTTTGTTTTCAAGATGGATATATCGATAACCACCAAATACCTATTGCTCTAAAAGATCAAGAGAAAACAACATTTATTAATGCTTATTGAATATTTGCTTTTATGTGAATGCCCTATGGATTATGTAATGCACCTGCAACATTTCAAAGATGTATCATATCAATTTTCAGTGATTTGATTGAAAAAGGATTGAAGTCCTTATGAACGATTTTTCTGTATTTGGAACTTCATTTGAAATATGTCTAAATCATTTAGTGAAAGTTCTAGAATGTTTTGAAAAGACTCATCTCGTATTAAATTGAGAAAAAATGTCAATTCATGGTTGCAGGAGGAATTGTGCTAGAACATAAAATTTCAGAAAATGACATGGAATTAGATCCTGCAAAATACAAGTTAATCAAACCTACCTCCACCTACTACATTAAGATGAGTTAGGAGCTTTTTAGGATATGCTAAATTTTACAAGAGATATATTAAAGACTTTTCAAAAATTACTAAACCTTTATGCCAACTTCTGGAAAAAGATATAGAATTTGACTTTAATCAAGATTGCCTTAAAGCCTTTGAATCTTTAAAGGAAAATTTGATCACTACTCCTCTAATTGTTTCACCTACTTGGGAGAAACCTTTTGAATTAATGTGTGCTGCTAATAATTATGCAATTGGAGCTATTCTAAGCAGAGATATTATATGATTTTTAAAGTCATATACTATGCTAGTAGGATTCTTAATTATGCACAGATTAATTACACCACCACTGAAAGAGAGTTATTAGTCATTGTGTATGCTTTCGATAAGTTTAGGTCATATCTGATTGTAACTAAATGTGTTGTCCATGTTGACCATTCGGCTATTAAATATTTGATGCAAAAGAAAATTACTAAACCAAGATTAATTAGATGAGTACTTCTTATGCAAGAGTTTGATTTTGTAATAGTCGATAGAAAATGGATTGATACTCAAATTATTGACTATCTATCTTCGCTAGAATAGGAAGAAATACTTAATTTGGAAAAAAACTTAATGAAGCTTTTCTTGATGAACAACTTTATGTTATAAAAGGATGGGAAATAGCTTGGTATGTTGATATGGTAAATTATATTTTTACTGGCATTTTACCACATGGACTGACAAAATAGCAGGAAAAGAAATTCATTTATGAAGCAAAATCATACTTTTTGGATGTTCTACATTTGTATAAATAATGTAAAGATTTAGTAATGAGACGATGTGTGCCTTATAAAGAAATTCAATAAATTATTCAAAAATTTCATGATTCTGAATTTGGATGTCATTTTGGAAATGATAGAATTGTTCATAAAATTTTACAAACTAGCTTTTATTAGCCTACTGTATTTAGAGATGTTAATATATATATCAAAACATGAGATTGTTGTCAAAGAGTAGGTAATATTTTAAAAAGAAATGAAATGCCTTTAAATTTTAATTTGGAAATTGAATTTTTTTATGCATGGGTTAGATTTTATGGGACCATTTATAACTTCATTTAAAAATATTTATATATTGATTGCAGTGGATTATGTTTCAAAATGGATTGAAGCAATCGATTTACCTAGATGTGATGCTCGGAGTGTTTCAAAATTTTAATTAAAAATATTTTTATAAGATATGGAATGTCGAGAGTAATCATTACCAATGGAGGGTCTCATTTTAGGAATGTAACAGTTGCAAAATTGGTGGAAAAATATAATATAATGCATAAAATTGCAACTGCTTATCATCCCCAACCTAGTGATTTAGCAGAAGCATCTAATCATGAAATTAAAAGAATTTTGGAAAAAAAGTGTTAATCTTAATAAAGTGGATCGGTCTACTAGATTAGATACTACATTATGGGCATACATGATAACTTATAAGACACCTATAGGAATTTCCCCAAATAGATTAATTTTTTGGAAGACTTGTCAGTTGCCAGTTGAATTGGAGCACAAAGCTAATTGGGCTATAAAAAAATTCAATTTTAATTTAAAAGAAACTGGTGAGAAAAGATTATTGTAATTGAATGAGCTTGAGGAAATTAAGAATGAATCTTATGATAATGCAAGGATTTATAAGGAAAAGATGAAAGAATGACATCATCGAAATACAATAAAAAGAGAATTTGAACCTGGACATGAAGTTTTATTATACAATACAAGATTGAAATTATTTCCTAGAAATTGAAATTTAGGTGGAAAGGGTCATTCAGAGTTATAAAAGTCTATCCCTACGGAGCAGTTATCATCGAAGACAGACTGGAAGAATATTTAAAGTGAATGGGAATAAATTGAAATCATATTTTGATGGTCAAAGAGCAGCTTATAAAGAGACAGTAATATTGGTCACCCAGAATAAGACTGGGAATGTCGGGCTGGCAACATTAAACCAAGCACTTTGTTGAAGGCAACCCATATTTATTGTTGTTTAATTTGCTTGTGAGTTTGTTGCGTTTGAAATATTTTACATATATTTATGTTTAGGTCTTTTATATAGTCCGTGCATTTGAGAAAAATATTTAAACATCTTAATTTGCCTAATTTATAAAAAAATTGAGAAATTATTGGATCGAAATCGAAATGGCAAAGATTTTAAAATTGACATATGATGCGCCAAATTCCAAAGAACTGGCGCATGATGCATTGCGGTACCGAAAATGACTAAAATGTGTCAAAAGGTGGTATTTGGCAGTTTCGTCTCGATATAGCTCTTAAAAACCAACTCCAAAACATATTTTAAGGGGGAAAACAAAGGAAAAGTCGCCACTTTTCATATCCTCTGGCTTCCCAGTCTAAAAACTCCGCTAGATTTGGAATTTTCAACAGGAGAAAGTTTGTCAATTTTGATGAGCAGAAGTTACATGACCGAGTTCTATTGAAGAGCATGCTTATTAAAGGAAATGGGATTTATGAATCAAGGATTTAGCATGTTGAATACTCGAGTGGAAGAGACTATTACGCAGAGGCACTGGGAAGTGCTTTGCTACACTACTCTCGTTTTCGTTGTTCTTGTAGTAAAAGAATTTTATGTAAATCTTCATGGGATCAACCAAGGAATGATCTGCATGCGAAGTAGGTTTGTTTAGTTCACCCCTTCAAGAATAAATAAGATGTTTATGATTGAGAATGTGTTTATTTTCCATTATGTGAATTTTACCCCTATGAGAGACAATATGAATGAACTCTGTCACTACCTTACAGATGAAAATGCGAATTGGGAGGCCAGAGATGATGGAAATGTAAGTTTTCCCTCATCATTTTTAAATCCAGTTTCTGGAGACTTCTTCATTGCATCGAAACTACTGCCCACCATGAAAATCAGAAAGGTAACTAAGGAGAGTGTCATTCTGAATTATTGTGTTCAAATTGAAAAATCTTTTGATGTTGGAGCTATTATTGTGAAATTGATTTTAGGTTTGATTGTTAATGGATCTGCAACTGAACTTGGACATCCATCCACTATTTTCCTAGTGTGCAGTCAATCGCAAGTACCTTATGAAAGTTGGGAAAAAGTGCGTCTTCCTTGGAAGCTGATGGATCCAGAAGTCTATTGCAACTGTGTGCGAATGAGAGATGAAAATGATATGAAATCTTTGATAGATCAAGAATCTCAGAATTCATCACCTGTTCAGGCCTCTGTAACTCAAGTGAACTTTTTAAGAAGATAAAGAAGATTGAAAAAGAGATGCAGAATCTCATGCATGCGATTGAGAATATTACTGAAATGCTGGATCATCTGGATTGGAGAATAAAGGAACATTTTGAACATACTTGGTGTATTGAAGATGGTTTGGTACGTATGTTCAAGAAACAGTCTTAGATTGAGGAGGAAAATTGAACTGATGAATTTCCATATCGACCTTTCTATAACTTTTATGTGCACTACCAATCTATGAGAGATATCCAAGAGGACAATAGTGAAGAATATGTCTGAACTTAATTTATGCACGAAACTTATGCTTAGTATTGTTTTTTTTAATTATTTTGTTGTGTTGGATTGCATTTCCTTTCTATTATTGAACACTATCTATGTTTATGTTTTTAATTTTGATGTTTAGATTTCAGTGTTAGGATGTTGGTTTGCTTTAGAATATTGAATTTGATATTTGTTGGCTTGAAAAATATTAGTTTGTAATAGCATGAATTATATATATAAATGTGAGTTTTGTGTTTTTTGTAAATTTTGGTGTTAGTGAGATGTGTAATTATGCTCAAAAAGGTTTATTTGAGTCAAATAGAGGTTGATGTAAAGCGGTAAGGAGTAAATTTCAATAGAAATTGAAATATGGTTAATTTAAGCTCTGACACATGATGCGCCAGATTGGCGCATGATGCACCAATTTACAGAGCCTTGGCGCATGATGCACCAAAGGTCCGAACACGCCAGATCACCTAGAAAACCATAAAATCTCACAGAGAAACTCCATTTTTGCTGCTTAAGTCGTCTCCTACCTCAAGACCTTGGTCTAGGGCTTCACATTGTGGGCAAAAGAGAAGGATTCAGAGGCTAAAAACCATAGATTTCATCCTCTCTTGGTAAGAGCTTCACTTTAACTTAGAAATTTTTTATTTTCACCATGGATTTGGGAGATCCAAAACTTGGGATTTTTTATGAAAAAGTTTGAAGAAAACTCATGGAGAAAAGTTTCTTACCAAATAATCTTGCTTGAGGAGTTAAATTATTTATTTATCAAATCATTTGGAATTAGTTGGATTTTGGTAGAAGTTTTGAAATGGCTCCCAGTTAAGAGAGGAAGGCCATCCAAAGATTTTAATGCATGAAGATTTGTTGGTTTCAAAGGCGAGCATAGTTACAATACTCAAATGGAGACAAGAAGAATGATCCAAAAACGAGCGTTTGCAAACCCGGGTGGCGAGATTGAGAGACAGATTCTTGCTAGAAACCGGGAAAGATTCTGCTACTTCACTGTTACAGCATTTGTCCCAATGGTTCGTGATTTTTATGAAAACTTGAGGTTCACTACTGAAGATCACATCTTAGTTAGTGGTAAACAAGTTGAATTTAATTTTGATCGGATCAATACTTTTTATGGGTTGAGGGGTGTATTTTTTGATGAATACACTGCATTCGTGATGATTGATTCATCACTGGATGAAGTGATTGCATTTTTCACTAATGGAAGAGGAGAGTGGAAGATTAAGAATAACAATATAGTTAACTTCCTTGCTTCCATGTTGACTGTCCAGTCAAAAGTATGGCACCACTTCATTTTTGTCAGACGGTTGCCAACTAATGATTTTGCTAATGTTACAAAAGATATAGTTGTACTAAACTATTGCATTTAGAACATGAAAGCAGTAGATGTTGGTGTACTTATAGTTCAGCATGCTCGAAGTATAGCTGGCAGTTTTACAGCTGGTGGTTTCAGATACCCTGATTTTCACTCTTTGTGAACAATCTGGAGTAGAGTCCTATAGAAATGAAGAAAGATTACAGTTAGAAAATCCAATTGGGTGGCATATGATTCAGAGAGTGGAATCATTTGTTGAATCTAGAGGTGGAAGAAGAGATAGGCCCTCTTCATCGGCTGTAGGGGCGTCTATTTCTTGATTTGCATTACTTGAAGGTATTGTGGACCAATTGATGATTCAAAAAATGGACATAATTAAAATTCAAACTCAGTTGGGAGAGATAGGAGCAAGAAATGCTTATAATGATGAATATCAGCATAGGAGAGTTCAACATGATATTGATTTTGAAAATGCTATGGTAAGACATCTTAGAGGTGAACCTAATATGTACTTTCCTACTTGCCCTAGTTTCACTTCCTATGCTTTTTTTCATGATGAAGAAGAAGGAGATGAAAAAGAAGATTCTGATAATAATGAGGAAGGAGATGAGGCTTGACTTTTATGCGTTTAGTTTAGTGTGTTTTGAATGTTTGTTTGTTATTTGTAGATGTCTTGTGATGATCTTTTATTTGAAACTTGTTGTAGTAAAACTTTCATGTTGTGTTGTGAACATAATTGTAATAGTAATTGTAGACTTTATGTATTTTTAGTATTTTTCAGTTTAGTTTTTCAGTTTTCGTATTTTTGTTTTTAATTCTAAACAAGTTCTTTAGAATATATTATGTTTTATTTAATGCTTTAAAGCTTGTACGTAGTTTTACAGTTAGTAGCTGCAGTATAACATATCCCAGTTTCATAGTAAAAAATCCTCAACAAATCAGTTTTTATTTTCATTCATTTACTGTTTTCTTTCACCTACTAAATTTTATACTAAAAATATCTTTAAAATCATTGAAAAACTTAAGTTTGGGGGGAAGAAAAATTTATTTTGAAAAGAGGTAAACTAAATTTTATTTGTCCTAATTAACTATATTTTCAAAAATAATTTAACATGTCCTAATATATTAAGATTTAACTTTAAATGACTATACTTATGTTTATAAATATTGTGGTAAATTTAGGTAAAAAGTTTTTAATAATGAAGGTCAATTCTAAAGTTAAGGATATTTGGTATGATAAGATAAGATTATGTTTTTCGATTTAAATTAAAGGAAGTTGTATTTTTAAAGCATTAAAAATTTTAGAGTTTCATGTAAGAAAAAAAGAATGAGACTTTATGAAGAATCCTAAATTAATATAAAACTATAAAGTGAAGAGAGGTATAGAGTTTTAACTTTAAGAAGAGGATAGTGAAGTTCAAATTATTAAAGACTATCCAGATATAGTAATTCTCACTTGAGAAAGAAAAATAAAAAGAAAAGAAAGGATTGAAAAGATCCAAAAAAAAGAAAAAGAGAAGAAAAATAAGTGAGGAGAAGCTTGAGGAGTGCCTAATCAAAAATTGGCTTCACTTGAATCAACTTAAGGATGGAGTTTTATTACATTTTCTAAACTTATATTGGTGTACTAGTAGCTTTCCTAGCAAAATTTTCATGAAGTTCTTTTTTTCATATGAATGTTTTAAATGTCCTTAATATGACAAATTGCAATTCTTCTTAAAATGAATAAAGATTCAAAAATCTTAAGTTTGATTATTAAGTATTACTAGACTTAAAGTTTGAATCTAAGTTAATAAAGGTTTTTCTTAAATTTTGTTATTTTATTTATTAAACTAAAGTATAGATGTTATAATTAAATCTCTATCCTAAGTCATATGCTTTTATGTAGTAAAATTGTCACTTGAGTACAGGTAACATGTAAGTTTGAGGAATTTTGATACACCAAAATAATATACTACTTTAAGCACGTATTTTATGCTTATTTTTTGTGATATTGCACTTTAAAGAAGGGTATTTTCATGTTTTTGTTGCAGGTATATAATTTTTAGGCATTTAGAGAAAAAGTGACAAAAAAGATGAAATTTGGAACCAAAACAGCAAATATTAGGATTCTAGTGCATGATGCGCCATGTGATAGAGAATTAGTGTATGATGCGCCAGAGATGACTTTTAGCAAATTAAGGTGATTTGAGATGAATTTTGCACAAATTTTCAAAGGCACACTTGCTCTACACACCTATTGGAGTAATTCAATGCATCTAGACACTTTGGAAGGTTTTCTTATGAAGGGATATGTCTCTTGGATCAAATGACACATCTTTTGAATTCAAAAGAGTTGAATTTTAGAGGGAACTTCTGGAGGGGAATTCTGAATACTTTTTCAAAGGAGGCAACCCAAAATAAAAAGAGGTTTTCATAGAGATGAAAAGGGAGGAGAAAGAGAAAGAGAGGAATTTGGCGTGAGAGGCAAGATGAGAGAAGAGGAGATTTTCTTCTAGGGTTATGAGAGAAGAGGGAAGGTGAGAAATTTCTTCTTCATTACACTTCTAAGAAAGAATTGAGTGAGATTGAAAGAGGGAAAAGGCTTGGAGAGAACTTCTAGGGATTTTCTTGGGAAGGATTGTGAGATAAGTTGTGTCTTTTGTTTCTTTTGTTTTATAAACTTGTTTTATATATGAAATCTGTGTTTTGTCGTATCCTTTTCATGAATTTTTAGTAGCCTTATTTATCCTTCTCCAGACTTTGAGATATGGGTTTTTGAAGAATTGATTTTATTTTCTACTGTTTTAAATGTTAATAATTTGTGATGATTTGAACTCTGATCTTCATTTACTTATCGAACTGTCCAATGGAAATGTCAAAACTATTTGAAAGACATATGTTCTAAAAGAGATATGATTTCTACAACATATGGAGAATCACATTTAATTTCATGGGAGAGTATGTCATCCATGGGATTGGGTGCAAATAAATAAAAAAATATACTTTGTTGGATGCAGAATTGGAGATTTTAAGGCGACAGATTAAAATCCCTAATTTGGTCCAGTTGATTGGAAACTGATGTGAGATTGTTAGCCCTCAGGTGAGGGAGTAGTGGGAGCACTAGAGTGGCAATCAGTATCCTCCCAGCCTAACCACAGAATTAGGGATCAAACTCTGGATTAGTCAATATTCTTTGTAACACTCGGAAGAGGGTAAAGATTAGGATTGCTCCTATTTGGCACAAAATAATTTATATATATTATTTTAATTGATTTCAATTTCTTCAAAATCCATATACTCATTGTAAAGGGGAATGATGCTTTCTTAAATTTGAACTTTTTGTTAAAAAAAAATAAACTTTGTCTAGTTTTCGTAATTTTACTTTTTAAAGTTAGTTCTTAGTTAGTTAACTTTCTTTTTCAACTTCATTTTAAATAGCATTTACCTAAGTAGTTAATATTCAAACTTCGCACTTTACTTTTATTTTTGTATTTTTAAATTATAAAATAATTTCAAAAACTTACTTAAAGGATTTTCCAACTTTCCTATGGGATCGATATCTAGGACTCCATTACAACCCTTTATTACTTGAGCGATACGTATACTTGCGTTGATTTTAACAGGGATTTGGCTGTTTAAAAAGAGTTTTAAAAGATAAAATATTTTCATAAATGGTATGAAAAAGAGTTTTAAAAGATAAACTATTTTCATAAAATGTATTTTTGTTGGGATTATATTACAAATTTTTTGTATATCTGTCGTATATAATTTTGTAATATTGAAAACTATTTGTAAAATTTACACACTAAATCTACCTGCCCCATCGGTTAACACCCTGTATGTTTAATCAAACGAATAGAATTAATAGCCTAGGATCATGGATTCTTAGAGTCCTAAATATTCTACCTTTACCAATCTATGAATTGATTATTTTCCCATTGGCATACCCCTGTAATGCCACTATTGTATGCCTTTGAGCTTTTTGGTAGTCAATTTGTGGGTCATCGTTTGATAAAAGGCGACTACCTATTATGTTATGGTGATTGATACTTTATCCAACAACTTCCTTTAGCCTTGACAATAAGTGATTTCCCCTACCAGAATAATACAAATCTCTTTGATGTCCTAGTATTAGTGTTTATAAAAAGAGCAAACATAAAACGTCTATCAAGAGTCCTTCTATGTATACTTAAGATGTAATTTATTATGGGAATACTTCACTATGGCAAGTCTCATTAACCCAAAAAATAAATAAAAAAAATTGATTTTGCTCTTATTCTGATATAAAGTTCATTGTTGGATTCTTCTTCTACATTTGTTAGGGTCGAGTATGGTTTGACTTATTTGGAGCAGTCCACACTGACATGTTTGATGAGGATTGTTCTACGAGATAACTTAATATCCACACTTTTGTCTCTCTTAATATTTGCCCAATTTATTTCTTTTCTTTTCTTGCTCTATCGCTATACTACGATAAAGGCTTTCTAAGAATGAAGATTTAAAATGGGCAAATAGAAGGAAAGCAACGAAAGGTATGGTGACACCTTCACAAATCATACATAAAGAAAGTATGTATACAATAAAAACTAATAGTGCATTTGATGGTATAAGTGTATCATACATCCAAATGGAAATATGCAAGTCAATGTGATAGTGTTGCTAATACTATGATAAGCATGATGAAGTCATATATGCAATTATGCGCTAAAGTAAAAGATATTCTTGTCATGCATCACATAATATGCAAATTGAGACATCCAAATGAACCTGAACAATGAATGTGAGGCTGCTTAGCGTATGTAAAGGGCTTAATTTCTGAAATCAATAGATAAAAAGACTAAAAAAATGTATTTTTGGAATAATCGAAAAATAAGACACAAGCATTGATCGTTTGATATGATTTGGGTANTTAAAAAGAGTTTTAAAAGATAAACTATTTTCATAAAATGTATTTTTGTTGGGATTATATTACAAATTTTTTATATATCTGTCGTGTATAATTTCGTAATATTGAAAAATATTTGTAAAATTTACACACTAAATCTACCCGCCCCATCAGTTAACACCCTGTATGTTCAATCAAACAAATAGAATTAATAGCCTAGGATCATGAATTCTTGGACTCCTAAATATTCTACCTTTACCTATCTATGAATTGATTATTTTCCCATTGGCGTACCCCTATAATGCCATTATTGTATGCCTTTGAGGTTTTTGGTAGTCAATTCGTGGGTCATCGTTTGGTAAAAGGCGACTAACTATTATGTTATGGTGATTGAGACTGTATCCAACAACTTCCTTTAGCCTTGACAATAAGTGATTTCCCCTACAAGAATAATACAAATCTCTTTGATGTCCTAGTATTAGTGTTTATAAAAAGAGCAAACATAAAACGTTTGTCAAGAGTCCTTCTATGTATACTTAAGATGTAATTTATTATGGGAATACTTCACCATGGCAAGTCTCATTAGCCCAAAAAATAAAAAAAATAAAATTTATTTTGCTCTTATTCTGATATAAAGTTCATTGTTGGATTCTTCTTCTACATTTGTTAGGGTCGAGTATGGTTTGACTTTTTTCGAGCAGTCCACTCTGACATATTTGATGAAGATTGTTCTACGAGATAACTTAATATTCACACTTTTGTCTCTCTTAATATTTTGCCCAATTTATTTCTTTTCTTTTCTTGCTCTATTGCTATATTACGATAAAGGCTTTCTGAGAATGAAGATTAAAATGGGCAAATAGAAGGAAAGAAACGAAAGGTATGGTGACACCTTCACAAATCATACATAAAGAAAGTATGTGTACAATAAAAACTACTAGTGCATTTGATGGTATAAGTGTATCATACATCCAAATGGAAACATGCAAGTCAATGTGACAGTGTTGCTAAATACTATGATAAGCATGATGAAGTCATATATGCAACGATGCGCTAAAGTAAAAGATATTCTTGTCATGCATCACATAATATGCAAATTGAGACATCCAAATGAACCTGAACAATGAATGTGAGGCTGCTTAGCGTATGTAAAGGGCTTAATTTCTGAAATCAATAGATAAAAAGACTAAAAAAATGTATTTTTGGAATAATCGAAAAATAAGGCATAAGTATTGATCGTTCGATATGATTTGGGCTTGGTGTTTTAATGATCATGATAATTATTAAATAAAAATATAGTTGATTTTTATGGATCCTTTGTCCAATATCTCTCTATATAGATAAATAGGACTATAAATATAAGACATAAGAAGATGGATTTATTCCTTTGAGAGATAATAACGTAAAATACTGAATAATATGAATATACTATATTAAAATTTATATAAAATTGAGATCAGAGAAGATAGTCATTCATGTGATATGTTCATAGATGATTATAAGTTTGGGTAGATGGCTCTTTAAAGTGGAGAAAAAAAGTGCTATGTTACGTAGAGCACATGCCTCTCCAAACAATGTTTGTTAAGAGTTGTTAAAACAAAATCAAGAGCAACTTATGTACTAAAGGCTCAATTTTCATACTAAGTATCAGGGAAGATAAGTTTGTCATAGAGAATCCATATTAAAAAGTTTAATAAACTTGTAAATCTTTATAAAAGAATTATTTGAAAGAGAACACACGATTATAGATTTGAATTGTTTAACACATCAGCACTAAAGGAACCAATCGTTGGTTGATACCAAGCATGAAGAGATTACATAAGTAAAATATTTATTTTAAAATTATAATTCATTATCAGAATTATTCTATTTTAATGATATCGTAATTTCGTATAGGATTAGTATATGAGGTTGAAAGTGCTGCTGAGTTAAAGTTCCGCAAGTGCAAGAAGTTTGAGTGGATGACTTGAGCAGTCGATGGTTGATATGTGAAAGGAACTTATTGGAGGAAGAAAGAGAGAAATAACATAAGTCTTTGTCTTACAGGGTTGGTGCACATATGTTGCATAGTATTCTTTTTTTGGTTAGAGCACTGTTTTGATTGGTGACATAATCAGAAGGTGTATTGCAGCAATTATTGATGGCATTGAGACTCAAATGACAACATAAATTGAAACTCATAATGCCTCTATTGAAGTGAGAATAAAAAAGATGCATCAAGACAAATATATGACTGTGTAAGCGATAAAGAAGAATGAGGAAGTATCATGTTATTATATGTGCTTTTAGTTTTATTGAATAATTAAATGTAATGTTGATTTTTTCTAAACTATTTTATGTGATACTTGTTTGAATATATATTATGATTTTCCTCAATATGGTTATTATGAATTGATGATAAAAAAATTATAAACTTAAGTATAATAATAATTTTATTTGTGATTATATTGCTGGTGTAAAAAAGTGAAAACATATAAAATCTTATATTTTTATTGTTTCTTTATAAGATATTTTTAGGAATTTTAGATGGTTTAGTTTGATGCAAAAGCCATTATGATAGTACTGAAATAATTAAAAACATTTTCCAACCACATTTAATTTAAAAAAAAATTGCCAAAAAACCAGCTAAAAATTTATAGTCGGCGTGCTATTGGAATTTCTTAAGATATGCTCAGTTATTTTTAATTGGATTATCTAGCATTTAGTAGTATTTCTCACATTTTTTCATCAATCGACTTCAACTGCTTTGTGATGCAAGTTCTATCATAAATTTTTGTAAAGCTTGGTAAAATTTTAAGATTCCATTTCTTTCTTCTTCTTGCTAAAGTCAATATAATAATTAAGTGGCTCTATGCAGTTAATTACTATATTTGTTTGAACGAGTTTCTCTGTTTGTGTGTGTGTGTCAAAGTACTTAACCTGAATTTGTCAACCCAAAACTTGTTGAAATATAAACTTGTTTTAGTTGTTTAAATAAAGCTTAATTTCTATAAGCTTATTCTAGAACATGTGGTAGGTATGAAATTATTGTGTAGTAGGTGTGGTAGGTGTGGTAGGTGTTGAATTATTGTGTGGTAGGTGTGGAATTATTTGTAACCATTGGATTGTAATTGTGGTGGCACAATCTTAGCCATTAATTTAGGAGG
>JXCR01145535.1:159503-188566 GCA_002079205.1 Phalaenopsis hybrid cultivar | reverse complement strand
ATATATATATATATATATATAAATTAAATGTCTTTCCTAAGTTGGCGATGGGATTTCGATTCCAGTGGCCGACAGCTTCCAACGGGCAACTCCTCAACCAAAAATAGAGCCGACAGCTTCTGGCGACTCTGCTAGGAACTAGCTTTTCTCTCCATTTAAATCAGGAAATATTATCTTCATACATCGGGAATGTGTCATGTCCCTCATGAACCAAATTACACTTATTCTGTTGGCATGACTTACCCATTTCTGTCTTGGGAAAGTACAGTCAACACTTTTGGACTTCTAGAGCGTCTGTTCAATAACCTTTGAACAGAGGGGTTCAGGAGGTCATTAAGGACTTTTTAATCTTTGTGTGGGGTCGGACTCCCGATAGGTGTGTTGGTGGACTAGTTCCACCAGGGCATTGTGTGTTGTAAAGTTGCTCCCGTACTGAGTCCTGAACTACACTTTCCCCCTTTAGAGTTTGATTTTCTATTTTACAAATTAAATTGGATTGTGTCATTCTACGCGTGCTCTTTATTCTTCCTCATATTAATTAAATCTTTCTACTTTGAAACTATTTTTACTAAGTTTTAAAATTTCCACAAATAACAAAGACTTACCCTGCCTATAGATCGACCTCTGTTAATTTTTATTGCTCACACTAAGATTATGAGGTTTTGGCAGAATAGCTAACCCCAGAGCTTTCTTTTCTTTGAAGCTGCTACAATGGCATTCTGAACGCTCAGCTTTTCCTATAACCTATTGTTCACCTCACTTTTGGTTGAGGTTTTGCTTTCCCTCTTTAGTAGCATAGGGTCTATCCATAGGAGTTTACTATTGACTATTCTTAGAAAACTAGAAAGGAACCCTCACCATTAAAAACTCTAAACTCTTGCTTGCTCAACTTGAAGTTCCATATATTGGTCCTAACCTCTAGCACTTAGTAGGTGGGGTCAGTATGAGGTTTCTCAAGGAGAGTCCCTATAGGATTGCTTTACGTTAGGGTTGACCATGGGTGTTCTTCTTGTGCTAGTTCACTCACTTGCACTCACTATCACCCACAATCACTCACAATCTTAAAACCCAAAATTGTTGACTTTGATCTCTTGATCTTTTGGGAGACTCATGTAGATGGTCCCTTAGACCCACTAGCCTTATGTTAGGGTATAGCTAAGAATAGTACATAGAGGACCCAAATAGGGATTTCATTTGTCCATAGCTCATACATGGTGATTAGAACACCAATTCTGCCAAAAATGTCCAACTTGGTCATTTGCCATAAATACACCCAAATTACCTAAATGCCCTTGAAACCCTAAATTTGGTCAAAATCCTTAAATTCACCCAAAATGCCCAAACTTATTAAAAAATCATTTCAAACCATTTAAAATACCAATATTGGCCAAATCCACCCAAAAATTCCAAAATTACCAAAATACCACTAAATTTGCCTAAATTACAAAAATACCCTTGCCACCCCAAACTCTCCCAAAACATCTAAAATCACTTTGAATCTCTCCAAAACCAATTTGGATCCTTTAATTTTATTCAATTCGGCTAATTTGATCATTTTGACAAAAACCCCCGAATTGTCTTTAAAGGCCCAATTTCCCCAAATTCACCTCAAATGTCCATCAATTTGGCCCCAATTCCCCAAGCCTAATTGTCCCTTGCTTTGAGCTAAAATTTATCTTCCATTTGATGAATCCAAACCAAACCCAAGACTAATTGTCCCTTGCTTTGAGCTCAATTTTGGTCCAAATCAAAATCCTCAATTTTAGCCATATGACCTAATCTTACCTAATTAAACCCCATAGCCTATTCAATTTGCCCAAATTTGAATCCTAAACTCTTCATAACACTACTACAAACAAAATTTAACTTTTAATTGGCTTGGTGAAGCCTCAATTTAACTCAATTTTAACTCTAGTCCAAAATCCCAAATTTTGCCCCAAATTGGCTATATCTCCAAATTCCACCAAATTGAATTACCTAACCCAAAAATTGACACCCAAGTTATGTTGTAAACTCTTTATGATATTTCTATAAACAATTCCCAACCATCAATTTGGACTTATCTCAACCTTAGCCCAACCTAGACCCAAGTCTAGTCCAACATTCCCAAATTGACCAAAATTCATGAAATTCTTCAAATTAAGCTTCCAATTGAACTTGAAATTACTTCAATCCTTCACCAAAAGTCTTCATAACAATCATTTACACAATTTTGATTAATAAAATGGGCTCAAAGTCATGGCTAACTTAACACAAACCCAACTTTTATCCACTTTGACCCAAATAGGACCCATGTACCAAAATTGACTTAGCCATGCATAAGCCACCAAATTGATGACTCCACAGCCACGAAATACACTATATGGACCAGGCTAGACCCACCCAAACCAGCTATAATGAGCTATGGACTAATAGTACCTCGATTTAAGGGATTTCACTCCATTTAACCTAAACTCAAATATTTTCTTCATCATCACTTACGCTTAGGAGTTAACCATTATAGCAATTCCCTGACTTCCCTGTGCGAAAAACTGACCAAAATCTTGTCAGAATCCACCTTAGCCGCTGGAAACAGCCACCCGAAGGGGACCCCAAATGGACAAAACCAAAAAGTAAACCTCCCTGACTTGGCTCACTCCCATTGGCCATTGGAAACTTTCTTCCCTCCACCACAACAAGCTTTTGCTGCCAACTCCAAGCCTTGAGCTCCACCAGGTAGCCATGGCTTTAAATGGGCATCTCCATGGCCAAGGAAGAAAGTGCTTGGAACCTTAAGGAAACTTTTCCAAGATCTCACTAGAGCTTCTCCAAACCATCCCAAGTGCAATCCCCTTGCTCTTAACTACTCATAGCCACCCCTTAGAGCCAATTTATCCACCGAAATTTGCCCTAAAACCAGGATATTTCTCTCCATTCCACCATAGTGCTCTAAAATTCAATTAATTGTGCACACACTATCCCCACAGTGAGAGAAAATGATTCTCCACAAAACTCCCCTTTGAAATAGCCTTTAGCATAGCTCTAGACCAACACCTGAAATTGAGCTTGATCAAATTCATACCTAGAAAATTCACCAAAGCTTGAGACTTAATCCAAAGATTTTTTAGGTCCAATCAAAGCTACCACAACCATCTAATTGAGGACTCCCCTCTCAAACAAAGGTATTGAACTCTGACCCTAAACCAGCATGTTTCAACTCTCCATACGTATTTACTGTATTTCATACCATATAAGCCAGATAGATATGCTCGTCTCGAGTAGATGGAGGTTTAAGAACAAACCCCATAAAAATTGGTTGAGTCTAGGAAGTGATGATAAGGTTTAGTGTGAACATCTCACGCTTTAGGTCATATAGAGATGATTAACAGATGTCATCCGATCGCGCATTCATCCATTAAACGGTCCTGATGAAGTCGAACAAGGATATGATCCATAAAGTGCGGTTAACATGGCAAATACATGGCTAGCAGTGTCAACTGGTGGAGCACCACATGTTCTTTCAGAGCCGACTAGGATCCAATCAACGTCATGCTGGATAAGTAGAAAAATTGAGATTTTTGAAATATTTTAAATGCCTAAACTTCAAAAATCTATATCTTTTTTATAAAAATCATTAAAATAAAATCAAAACACCCTCTTACTCAGTGAACAAAGGAGAATAAAGTGGACTAAAAATAAAATTCTATTTCGCAAACATATGATTTTTAATGAATTAAATACCCTCTATGGTATTTTAATTCTACATGACTAAAAAAGGCTCACCATGAATTGAAATTTGTAGGGTTCATTCCTCATCACAGAAGAAATGCCCTCTAATTTTTCCAAGGTTCAAGAACATCTCTATGTTTCTATGACTAATTTTCAAGTTAGGGTGACCATTTTGGCTTATTTTAATTATATAAATCAAAATATCACTTGAAAAGTTATGAGAATAATTTTTGTAGGTTTCCTGTGGTCAAGGAGGTCTAGGAAAAATATCATGATGTTTTGAATTATCTTGTGAACTTCTATATTTAATTAAATTTAAATATCTTGTATTAATTCACATAAACTAAATACTTATAAAAAATTGACAAAATCAATCCCACATTGTTCATAAAAATCATGGTTATTCACTGTAAAAATTGAAAAATAATTTCATTAAGTTCAAGTGTTAAAATAGATTTTCTAAGGAAACATGTATTTTTGTACAAAAATAATTATAATAAAGTAAATACACTTGGGAAAATTTTGAAAAGTGGTTTTATGAATTCCTTGTGATCAAGGCCACTTAGTAAAAAAAAGTTATTTTTGGTAAATTACTTGATTTTTTTAGCTTCATTTTGGATTTAAAATAATGAAAAATAACTAAAAATCTTACAAATATCAAAATATTTCAAAATGTGCCTAATTGTCCTCTGATCACTTGGGACTCATTAAAATATTTTTCCAAATTTTCTTTATTATAAATAAACTTTTAGAAGCTTAAAAGTGAATTTTCCTTATTCTCCAATTAAAATAATTATAATAATTTAATTCAAAAAATCATGAAATTATATCTAAGTATGTCTCTGACCTAAGGAAACCTCTAATAATATTCTCATAAATAAAAAAAACTTTATTTTGGAAGGTTAAATAAATCAATTTTTGAAAATCCTATTTTTCAAATTTAAATAAATAATTAAATCATACTAAATTTTGAGAAGCTCACATATTGTCCTCTAATATTGTAATTACCTCATGGATACGACACTCTAAACCCTCAAAGTCATTTGAGTTGTGTTTAATGTGTTATGAGGTGAAGTAACCTAAAGGCAAAATAGTCATTTTAAATTTTGGTGCCTTAATCAAAATTTCAGACTAACCAAGGGAAAACGGGTAATTTTGATCTTAATAAATATATTTAGATGATTGAAATACAATGATATTAAAAGGTAGAAACTCATTCACCACTCTTGTACAACATTAAAAAAATCATAATCCTGCTAACCATCATAATTTGGAAGTTAATAAAGATCAAATGATTCTTAGTTGATTGGCTTAAGCTAGAAAGATGATAATTTACTTGCCTTAAGCCTAAAGTTAAGGATGATCTGACCATTTGATAAGAATACATATCACTGAAATCAAAATTTTGATAATCACCTTTTCAATTTTCATGATTGTTAAAGGCTTAGTAGTGACATAGGCTCGATGTCTAAACTCAATTGATTGGATTTAGAAGAAAAAAAATTGGTGATTAAAATCTTTAAACACTACAAGCTTATGCTTAATTGTGGGCACCAAAATCTTAGATAACACTTAAGGGTACCCACTCACATAACTTTTAAATGAAACATCAATTGACTAATCGAGTATCCTATCCTTGGGATAACTAAATTGCTAATCTTCACTGAGCAACGAGGTAGTCACTCTTCAACCTCGGATGATTAATGGAATAGAATGATAAGTTTAAAATGAACTTGAAATAATTCAAGAGTGTCTCAAAGTAGTTTAGGGTCCTTCCCTCATTACTTTAAAACTTTTTGGATATTTTGAAGAGCAAATTGAACTTGTCATATTTTTTTCTAATTATCCATTAGGATCTTCCATGATCCAGCAAAATCATAGCCTGGGATTTGGTAGCTAAACCTTCATCTACTCGTGCAATTTAAGTTCATTGCAACATTATATACATGCATTGCAAGTACTGACCTTTCAGGTGGTGGAACGAGAAGACTCACTAGGTACGCTTTTACAGTTTACAATACCATCTTTTCTTGTACTTTCCACATTGTATTTTTATGCTTATAAAACTTGTATGTTAAGCTACGATGACATCCTGCATGAAAACCAAAACTGCTAGGATAGCCCTAAAACCAAAACCAAAACCAAAATTAAAATAAACCTAGATAGAATTCACAGCCTCAACATTGAAAATTTAAGACAACTCAAAATTTAATCACAAACATCACAAAACAACAATTGTAATTAAGACGTCTCTATCAGATGATCGGGAATCCCTCAGAGGAGGTAACCTACGGTTGCTAATGAGGCTTCCTATGGTCTAAATGAAAGTATTGAACTCATTAAGTTGAGTTTAATAAATTCATTTGGACTAAGTGAATCCAATAGAAAATAGTGGTACCGGAACAAGGGAACCGTAGGATCCTAATCGGTGTCACTCTAATCAACTTTTTTATGCACCATATTATTTAAAGAACCATAACCTTAGGGACATCTGATTTGACATTATAACTTGACACATTAGAAAAATTAAACTCGTCACGACCGGGAGCTTGGAGCTAGCATTGTGGGCAGCATGGCCATCTTCAATAGCAAGATGATCTACAACAACATATCTTTCTATAGGATTAAATAACCAGTCATAGGATTTTCAGTTTCTTTGCTTATGCAACATAAATCCTCAACTTATCTTTAGGTTTTTGTATAGCTCTGTTGTGCAATATAAGCCCTATTTCGTCTTAAGATTTTGAGGTTGTCGTTCGTCACGACCTAAATCCTCACATCTTCGAGGCTATTTATATGATCATTTCACACAAATGTAAGCCCTAAATTAATAAAATTGGTAGGATGAAACATTTAAATAATTTCTCCTCAAAACTGAAGCCAAACAATTGGATAGATTGGGAAGTCACTGAGGTTCTCCTCAGGATCTATGACATCCCCTAGTTTTTTTCCTCCATTAGATTCCACAATAAATTTCCCAAATTTGAGTCATTCCCCTTTCACACCTCTTTCATTCAATCATGTTAAAAAGTCTTATCATTTCCCCTCTTTGAAGATAATATTCCCTAATTTCTATCGAAAGTTTTCTTAGGCAACTTCAATCATCTAAAATGGAATTAACTATAGGGGCTTGCCCTTATAGGAAGCTTTTCCAAACCCAGCTTAATATAAACCCTATTTATTTCTTCATATTAAATAGGGGAACTTGTCGGAAAATAAAATGGTTTCACAGACCAGACGGATGTCACATATTTCTTAGTTTATTTGATTGAGCCTCATCCTTAGGCCTTGTGTTTATCCTTTGGGATAGATATAGGGTTTGAGGTATAGTGCTCTTTCATTTAAACTATAAAAAATATGGGGTCAATTTGATTTTATATTTTTCCAAGACTATATATATATATATATATGTAAATCAAATGTCCTTCCAAAACGGGCAAGGGGATTCCAATTCCGACAACTGATTGCTTCTAACGGGCAACTTCTCCAACCAAAATAGTGTCGATAGCTCATGGAGACTTTGCTAGGGATTAGCTTCTCTCTGCATATTAATTAAGAAATATTGTCTCCATATATCAGTATTGTGTTCATGCCCCTCACAAACCAAATTACCCTTCTTTCGTTCGCATGCATTACCCATTCTATCTTGGGAAAGTACGGTCAACTCTTTGGACTATAGGATCATCTGTTCAATCAAAATTGAACAGAGAGGTTTAGAGGGCCATAAAGGACTTTTTAGTCTTTGTGTGGGGTCAGACCCCCAATAAATGTGTTGGTGGACAAGTTCCACCTGAGCATCGTGAGTTGTAAAGTTGATCCCAGACTGGGTCCTGAACTGCACTTTTTCCCTTTTAAGTTTGATTTGCTGTTTTCCAAATTTAATCGGACTGTGTTGTGTTATTCGTGCTCTTTAATTTTCTTATATTAATTAAATCTTTCTACTTTAAAACTAGTTTTACTAAATTTTTAAAATCTCCACAAATTAAATAATGACTTACCTGGTCCACAGATTGACCTCTGTTAATTTTTAATGCTCGCACTAAGATTACAAGGTATTGGCCAAATAGCTAACCCATTGCTTTGTTTTTTGAAGCTGCTGCAATGGCGTTCCTCACACTCACTTTTTCCTGCAACCTACCGACGAGCCGCACTGCTTGCAATGTCAGTCCCACCATCAAGTTTGGAGCAGGATTTGAAGATCTCGAGGTTGTTTTTTGGAAGCCTTGTTTTTTAAAATAAAATTCACAGCTCCAGAGGTTCAATAATTTTCTTCTAAGTTTAACCTGAGTTGCCCTCAGGTTAAACAATGGCCGCCACGACACCTACCAAGCCAGTTGTTCCTGTTCCTGCTAAGGGAAAGGAAGCTATGGATGTTGAAGACTCGATTGAAGGATTTGTTTTTCCTCTGTCAATGTTTGTAATTACGTCAAGTTTGAGGACCGCACCATTAACCCGAACCCAAAGGAGAAACCACAACAAGAAGGTTCCAATGGCTACTAAAGCCCAGATTTCTAAGGAGGAACCTATGGATGAAGTTCCTCACTAGGGGGAATTGGGTTAGAGATTTTAAGGGGACAGATTAAAACCCCTAATTTGGTTCTGTTAATTGGAAACTGATACGAGATTGTTAGCCCCCTCAGGTGAGGGAGTAGTGGGAGCTCTAAAGTGGCAACCGGTATCATCCCAGCCTAACAACAGAATTAGGGACAAAACACTAGATTAGTCAATGTTCTTTATGCACTTGGAAGAGGGTAAAGAATAGGATTGCTCTTATTTGGCACAAAATAGTTTTAATATTTATTTTCGAATGATTTTACTATCTCACAATACATGTACTCATTGTAAATGAGAATGATGCTTTCTTAAATTTGAACTGTTGGTTTTCGTAAGTTTACTTCTGAAAGATTGGCATTTCGTTTAATTAAGTTTGTCTTTCAACTGCATTTTAATTAGCATTCACTTGTTACTTAATATTCAATATTCGCACATTACTTTTTCTAGTATTAACAATTGTACTTTACATTATGATCTTAAGAATTTACTTCTATGGGATCGATATCTAGGACTTCATTAGATCCCTTTAATACTTGAGTGATACTTATACTTGCATTATTTTTAAAGGGGATTTCGCAGTTTAACGATTTTTAAAAGATAATTCGCTGAAGTTATTTTTGTTGGGAATAATTTGCATAATTGCTATTGTATTTTTCATGTGTATTTTACAATATTGAAAAATATTGGTAAAATTAAAACACTAAATCCACCCACATCAATGGCCTCACACTGATCTCGAAGAGGTGAGAATAGGATGTCTTACCCCACTTAAGGTGGTCTTATACCTATCTCGAGATATGGAAATCAGAATTTGAGTATGACCTCGAGATGTGAATTGGAATTTTGTATCAATCCGAAGAATGAGAATCAGAAGCTTGCTCCATTTATGGTGGCCCTAAACTAATCTCGAAGAGGTGAGAATAAAATGACTTACTCAATTTAAGGTGGTATTATACCTATTTCAAGAGAGGAGAATCAAAATTTGGGTGCTGACTCAGAATATGAATTTGAATTTGAGTACTAATCCTAGAATGAGAATCAGAATTTTTGTTCCAACCTCAAAAAAAGAAGGGAATCGGAATTTGGGTACTGATCTTGAGATGA
This sequence comes from Phalaenopsis hybrid cultivar, assembly GCA_002079205.1. Classification (NCBI taxonomy): domain Eukaryota; kingdom Viridiplantae; phylum Streptophyta; class Magnoliopsida; order Asparagales; family Orchidaceae; genus Phalaenopsis; species Phalaenopsis hybrid cultivar. The sequence goes on along the minus strand of JXCR01145535.1, from coordinate 179,200 downwards.
GAATTAAAATTGAAGCACTAATCTTGGAATGAGAATTAAAATTTGGGTATCAAACTCGAAAAAGGAGGGAATCAGAATTGGATTATTGATGAAAAAATTAGAATTAGAATTTAAGTGAGTACTAATCCTAGAAGGATGAGAATCAGAATTTGGGTACCAGCCTCAAAGAAGGAGGGAATCAAAATTTTGGTATTGTCCCAGAAATGGTGATAATTGGAATTTCAGTACCAAAAAAGAAGGATGAGAATCGAAAAATGGGTACCATCCTCAAAGGAGGGAATACAAATTTGGGTATTGATCCCAAGATGGGATTTTGAATTTGAGTACCAATCTCAGAAGGATGAGAATCAGAATTTAGGTACCGACTAGAAGAAAGAGGGAAACAAAATTTAGTTACTGATCTCGAGATGGCAATTAGAATTTGAGTACCAAACACGAAAGGATGTGAATCTGAAATTATGTACCGACCTCGAAGGAGGGAATCAAAATTTAGGTAATGATCTTGAGATGAGAATTGAAACTTGAGTACATATCTTGAAATGAGAACCATAATTTAGGTACCAACCCCAAAAAAGGAGGGAATTAAAATTTAGGTACTGATCTCGAATTGAGAATTGTAATTTGAGTACCAATTTTGGAAAGATGAGAATAAAAAATTGGGCACTAGCGTCAAAACAAGTGTTTCATATAGAAGGAAAGGTCCAAGGACTTATCTTCTTATTGAGAAAAGATTTTGGAGACTCACTAAAAACTTCTTAGAGTTTGTAGGAAATTGAATTAAGAAAGATTTGGATTTGTAGAGATTGTTGAAATTTTGTGAGATTTATTAAGAGTTTGGACCACGAGATATTTTCTTTTCTTTCATTTCTTTTAAGTTTTCAGATTTTTTTTTGTTGTCTAAATATTTTTATTTCATTTTTTTCTTATTCGTTTCTTTTTTTTATTTTCCTTTTTCATTTTGATTTTCTTTTGTTGTTATTTGTCATTATATTTGTATCATTCTTTGTTGAACATTCCTTAAATCAAGCTAAGCTCAATTCAGTGGCATTCACTGTCAATTGCATAGAAATCAAAGGCAGATGTGACGTAGCCATTTCAATTTAAGTACTGAAAGAATACACCAAAATTATTTCCAACACCAATCTTCTAAAAAGCATAATCAGACACTATGACTTTGAGTGGATATCCTCTAGATCTTCGTATCATTTCTAAAAATTTTCGCCATCTCTTTTCATCCATGTTTATCTAGTAAACTACTTAGTTAATAACATCACTATCTAAGCCACCGTCAAAAGTAGAATCTCGTATAGGTTTGCAATAGATGTGTACAATCTCTTTGTAGCTTACAGCTCAAGAGGCTGCAAGCTCTCTAAATCTGGATCTAGCATGTACTTGAATGACCTCTTCTCTTCACTCATTCTTCAAAAGGTGATTGAGATCCTCTGCTAAGGAACTGTCGGAATGCAGTGCTTGGTCACTTCTAAATAGTTTCCCTACAACACCGGACTGTACCCCCAGGTTGAGGTATTTCTAGCGGCACTCAGAATTCACCTGAGCCTACTATCCGGAGGTCCATCTCGAACATTATATTGCACTGACTAATGAACAGTTGTTGCATACATAGTCAGTGGGCAACACCTGCCAGTCAACCATTTCCTTGATCATTCTCTTTACAAGTCCTAACATCAGATCAACCTCATCGTGATGAAATATTCCTGGCAGGTTTCCTTCACTGTCTTTGGCAAAATTGCAGTTGCAACCACATTATATTGTGATAATTCCTATGCTTTACATCCATATTCGAGGCTCTGAATATGTATTCCTCCTCAAATGTCCTGTACGACCCAACTCTCTGAGTTGGACTACATAATCCATGATCTTCTCTTGCTTGTACTCGGAGAATACATTCATATGTAACTCCAAGCCTTCTAAGATATTGATGTGTTTGCCCTGTATCCTTTGGAAATACTCAAAATCTTGTTTTTGCACTTTCTTGATTCTTTTCAATTTATGTTCTAGGATAATCTGCAATTGTCATGGTCTTGTGACATACTAAGGTATGTAAAACTCAACATCGGTGGGCAGCTCCTTCATCTTGGGAACAATTTGCTTTACAATGGCTGTCGCACCTGTCCTCGCCGAAGTGATTGTACTATCTATAATGACCCCTTTTTTATTCTGCTCCATTTCCATTTTCGTTAGCATCTTTTGGATTTGATGATTACAATTTCTCCACTGGGTCGGGGTAAGAGTTTCTCCTCTTTCAATCTAAATATCTGTGGGCACAATGCTGGCTAGCTCACCTTTAGTAGTCATCACAATGGACTTCATTTTGTTGCTTTCGGCATTCCAGTTATCACTTGATTATGTCTCAGCAGTACCTTCAAATTTTCTTTTTTTTGTGGCAATTTTGTTGCCTTTGTTTCTTATTTTTTCCACTCTAACCTACGGTAGTCAAGGTCTCTTCTTCGTACTCCAACTCGGCTTGTGCAAAGTTCAAGTCAAACTCAATCACATCTCCTTCTTAAATTTTCTCTTTATATAGTGCAACAATCCTAGTTTACATCTTCATGTGAGACCAGGGAAGAAATTAGGGTGCCAAACTTAGAAGTACAAGAACAAAGAGACTTTGATTATTATTGAATTTTCGTTATGCACAAGTCATATTTATTATTTATAAAAAGAATGGGAAAACATACTTTTTTCCTTAAATTATGCCAAAATTTTAATACGTGAGAATTATCTTTTCTCTTATAGAGGCACCTTTTTTTATTAATTTTGGTTTTAGACCAATCTGCATGCAACTAGTAAGTCAATGTTACTGGGAACAAAACTCTATTTTGAAAGCTTGTTCTTTGAAATATCACGTCCCGTAATACTTCTTCAAATATCGTCCATTAAATGGATGCATAGGTCATTCTCTCTGGCAATCCACAAGTTGATAGGAACCTCCAAAGTAGACTTTCTCGACCAGGAATGATCTTTCCCAAGTCGTCTCAAACTTACCTCCTATCTTGCAATGTGCAAGAATAGGTCTTCTAAGAATAAGCACTAAATCCTCAACCTTGAAAGTTTTTGGGCGAATCAGTTTGTCATTGGCCTGAATCTTCATAGCTTGATATAGCTCTAAATTTTGTTGTGCTGATAGTCATATTCCTTCCAAGCTTTCCAGCTCTAGCAACCATAATTTTGTGTTCCTTTTGGTAGGGATCTTGTTTACAATAGCAACTCTGAGAGTCAAAAGTTGAACTTCTAAAGGACGTATAGCCTCGGATGCTTACACATGAGTGTAAGGTGTAGACTACATAGGAGTTCTAAACGTCATTCTGTAGGCCCATGAGGCTTCTAATAATTGCTCGTGCCAATTTCTTTTGCTTCCATAAAAAATTTTCCTTAAAATTTGGATTAGAGCTTTATTAAAAGCCTGGGCCAAGTGGTTTGCTCTCGAATAGTAAATTGTCGAGTAGCATCAATCTAGTCCTTATCTTCTGATGAGATTGTTGATTCATGTACTCTAGAATGTGGGCCCATTATCTAAAATAATTCTACACCATACCCTGAAGTGGTAGACAATTGATTTTTAAAAAACTATAGAACATGGTGTGCCTTCACCTCTCTATGCGGTACTGCCTCTGCCCACTTTGAAAAGTAGTTGGTAGCTGTGAGGATGAATCAGAGTCCCTTATATGATAGGGGTTCTATCGGACCCGTGATATCTATGCTCCAACATTTGAAAGGCCAAGACGCGATCAATAGATGCAGCACATTCAATAGTTGGTGTAGAATCGGCCCTTACACTTAGCACTGGTGACAACTCTTTGCGATCTTCAAGAAGTCGGTCATCATTGCGGGCTAGTAGTATCTTAGCCTCTTAATCTTCATTTTCTTCTTTGGGCCTGACTGATGAGCTCCAAAAAGTCCTGCATTCACCTCCTTAACAATATTATGTGCTTCAGACCCACTCAGGAACCTCGGCCACATATGCTCAAATGATCTTCGACACAAGTCATTATCTCTCAAGGCATAGGAGAGAGCCCTCTTCTTGAATTGATGTGCAACTAACATATATTCTGGTAAATTTCCTATTTTCAAATATTCTATTAATGACTTACGCCAATCTTCTATAGTTTCTACAGCAACTTTCATTGCTTTGCCATTTTCCGATATGTTCAACGTATCTACAACAATCTGGGATAGGACCTGACTCCCCTAGACATTTATTTCAATAGTACCAGCGGACATGAAAATTCTTTCGTATGTCGGGACAGTGTCTATAAAGGCATTTTCTTCTATGGGAATATTGTGTAGTGTTACAATAGGAATCTGCTCCAGTAGCTTCATTGTATACTGGAAATACTACTCGAGCTTGGGTTTTAGAATTTTGTACTACCCGACAACCTGTTGTATAATCAATTGCAAGTCACCGTAGGCACTGATGTGGGTTATCCCTATCAAAATAGCTAACTTTAGTCTAGTTATGAGGGCTTCATATTTTTCTTTGTTATTTTTACACATCTCTATCTAAATTCCTCATTCTGGTGTAATGAAGATTAATTCAATCCCTGCTTTTCTAAGCACTATGATTTACACATATTTATCCTTTTATGCTGATAAAACTCTAATAAAGTACATATCCCAGCATTGAGCATCAAGGTCTTTTAAATTCCTTATCTGCTTGTTTGCCAAGTCATCATTTAGTGGAGACTTCGGCGGTAAAGGATGCACTCCATGGAAATCCACAAAAAAATTGTCCCTTTATGGCTCAAATAGGAACGAAAGTAATATAAAATTACAATAATATCATTGACCACCTGGCTAACTTCCTAAAAAGCATTAGTCGGGTCATCATGTATTGTAGAGAATTAAATTTCAAAATTAGGTTGACCTTATGAGAAAGCATGTAATGCTTAAGCTTCTAGGCTGCAAAGATTAACGCCAAATAGTGCTTCTCAATAGGTGGATATTTGACTTCCTTCAGAATTGGTGAATCGCTCAAGTAGTATAGTGAATTTTCTTTACCCTGATAATTAACCTAGGCTAGTAGGGCTTTGAGGGAATCATCTAAAACCGTAGTGTAAAGTATTAACAGTCTACCTAAGATAGAGGCTGCTAAAATAGGAGGCATTATCAAGTACTACTAGATGCTCTTGAAGGAATGTTGAAACTTATCTTCCCAGGTAATCTTGGTATCCTTCTTGACCAATGCAGAAAAAGACTGATACCTAACTGACAAATTAAATATAAAGCATCTGACATATGCCAACTTCCCTTAAAATGATAGCAATTGATTCAAGTGCTTGGGGGTGGCACTATTAAGATCGGTTTAATCTTCTCCGGAAAAATTTCAACTCAACCGTGATAGACATATCAAACCCCAAGAATTTCTACGAAGGTAACACCGAAGGAGCACTTAAAGTTATTCATCTTAAGGTTGAACTGTCGTAGCTGTTCAAAAAGAATTCTCAAAACATATAAGTGATTGTCTTTCAATTTGCTCTTAATGACCACATCATCCACATAACATTTAACTTGATTATGGATGAGATCATCAAAGATACATGTCATGGCTTGCTGATACATCGCACCAACATTCTTCAACCTGAACGACATTATTGTGTAGTAGTACACTCCAATTGGTGTTCTAAAAGCTTTGAGCTTCTCATCTTCTTGTGCCATCTTGATTTGGTTATATTTGGATGACCCATCCATAAAAGAGAAAATTTCATGTGTCGATGCGATATCACTCATCAATTTTGGAATTGGTAGCGAGAATTCATGCTTCGGGCATTATTTTTTTTATTTCTGAAGTTCACGCACACTCAAATATGACCATTCTTCTTCCTAACTGACACCACATTGGCCAACAAGGTAGTTACTTCTCTTCATGGACAAACTTATTGTTTATTAACTTTTTGACCTCTACAAAGATTTTTTGCTCAATCTCAAGAATCCATTCTTCTAGAAGCTTGTCTGACTGGAATAGTAGCTTGATCCAATGCCAACTTATGAACAACAACATTTAGAGCTAATTTTGGCATCTCTTCATAACTCCAGGCAAAGTAATATTTTAACTTCATTAACAATTTGGCTATATTGGCAGAGACTTCTTCACCGAGCATAGAGCAAAAAAATGTTGCTCTAGGCTTATCGCTAATACCTAAGTTAACTTCTCTAAGCTTGTCCATCGTTGAATTAATTTCTTCTTCATATTCTGGCAGAGCATCTTCAACTAGAGAATCTTCAAGGTTGTCTAAAGCTTCCAAGAAATCTTTGTTTGGCTCATTACTAACAACCAACAATAAATTTGTATCATCCACCGACCCTATCGTGTCGAACCTAAGACCCTTCTTTGAACTGAAAGGTTGAGTGAAATTGCTCCATAAATTTTCAAAAAGATTTAATAAATCTTTGACAACTTCTTAGTTATGACACCATGTTGAATTAATTTCTAAGCACAAGGAGAATACCACTAAAAAGGCAGTTTCATTAACTTAGAAGAAGTAACATCTTCTAGTTTTATATCATTGTTAGTGTTGGAAGAAGAACTCTGATAAAACTTATTGGTTTAACATCAACACCATGTAGCTCCTTGATCACCAAATGGATCACACTTAAGGTCACAGTCTGGAAAAAGTTGTTAATCCTATCATGCGTTGATTTGTATTCTTCATTCTTTTTAATTTCTAGAGAAAGCTCAAACTAGGGCTTCTTCAGGATTATCGTCACTACTTCTTTCTGGGATTCTTCTTCCTCAAAACAGTTTTCTTGAAAAATGTTGATCACAAAGTTCTTTTTTCCAATGATCTCATTGTTTCTTCCTCAATCTCATCCTCAGCCTCTACCTCGGGTGCGAACTCTAAAGAAAACTTCACCATATTACCACAAGGGAGTGGTGAGGGGCTGCTGAACTAGAATCAGATGTTCTTATTATTTTGTGTCTTTCAACTCTTTAGCTTCATTTCACATGACATTTCTAGAGAAAATTATCTTCTTCGGAGGTACGTAGTAAGAGACATCATCATGGATTCCTATTTCATGCACAGAAAATGGCTGTAAATCTGTCTTAATGCACCATTCTTGACCACCTTCATAGTATTTTATTAATTGGTGCAGAGATGATAGAACCATCAGGCACTCATGGATATAGGGTTGACCCAACAGAGCATTGAAGGATGTCTCAGAATCAATTATGTGGAATTTTTTTGTTGTCCATTCTAGATCACCGTTAACCATAGGTAGTGTTATTGATCCAATAGCTCTTTCTCCTCTCTGATTGAAGCCTCTTAAAATCATACTATCCATTTTGAGGTCTCGAGCATCAATTCCAAGTAGGCTAATGTCTGAAGGTTCATCACATTTATTGATGCTCCATGATTAACTAATACCTTGGTGACTGTAAGCTTACAAATGGTGACTAAAGTGTACAGAGGTTGGTTATGGTTTGTTGTACCGAGTAACTAGTCATTGTCTGTGAAGGTAACACTGTATTGTTCCTTTAACAAGAAGACTTCATCCAAAAAGTTATCAGCCAATTGAGCTAAGCAAATTTTTGGGTCGAGCAAGGCCCTAACCAGAGCTTCCCTTATTTCCTTCGACAGAATCAGAGCGTTGTAGATGCTTAGTTTTGTAGGCATATTCCGCAGATTAGCTAACACATTGTAATCAACCTTGTAGTTACTAGTTTCTTCAATTGCATCCCAAATAGGCACTTCATTTGCTGATGGGGTCAACACTCAAGTAACCATTTACTTTGCACTGTCTTTCTGACCCATTCTTGAGGTTAAACCTTTTTCACTTCTTAAATTGATCTCAATTATCTCTTACAAAATTTGCACTAGAACTGTGAGTATCTTCTCTAGAACCAGAACAACTAGCTCTTTTGGAGTCACTTCAAAGTTTAAGGGTTCAAGTTCAATTTTGATAGGTGATCCCCGGAATTAGCAAAGTACTACATCACTCTAGAGCTATCATAACTGTCCTTGTTCGTACCCTCCTTATCGCGATCAATGAGGTTTTGTACGATTTAAGAATTATTATTAGAATTAAAATCAAGATCCAGTTTAGGTTGATTGTCGTTAGTTACGTTATTTCCAGTAATAATTAAAATGAAGCCATCATAAGAACTCTTCTCATTATAGTACCCCTGGAGGTGTTGACCTCACTTTTATTTGAGATTTATTTCTCCCTCTTTAGTAGCCTAGGGTCTAGCCTTAGAACCTTCCTATTGAATATTTCTAAAAAACTAGAAAAAAACCCTCACCATTAGAAATTCTAAACTGTTCCTTGCTCAACACAAAGTTTCACATTATGGTCCTAACCTCTAGCACATAGTAGGTGGGGTCAGTATGAGGAATCTCAAGGAGAGTCCCTATGGGATTACATGATATTAGGGTTCACTCTAGGTGTTGGTCTGGAGCTAGTTCACTCAATACACTCACTATCACCCACCATCACTCATAATCCTAAAACCCAAAATTGTTCACTTTGATCCCTTGATCTTTTGGGAGACTCATGTAGATTGTCCCCTAGACCCACTAGCCCTAGGCTAGGGTTTAGCTACGACCAATACATAGAGGACCCAAATGAGGATTTCATTGGTCCATAGTTCATATAGGGTGGTTGGCACCCCAATTCTACCAAAATGTCAAACTGGGCCTTTCGCCCCTAAATCTACCCAAATTACCTAAATGCCCTTGAAACCCTAAATTTGGTCAAAATCCTCAAATTCACCCAAAATACTCAAATTTGTTAAAAAATCATTTCAAACCATTTCAAAATACTTAAATTGCCCAAAACCACCCAAAAACTCCAAAATTATCAAAATACTCCTAAATTTGTCAAAATTAGAAAAATACCCTTGGCACCCCAAACTTTCCCAAATGCTCCAAAATCACATAAGATGTCTCCACAACTAATTTGGGCCCTTCAATTGAACCCATTTTGATAATTTTTACAAAATCCCCCAAATTATCTTTAAAGGCATAATTTCCTCAAATTCACCTTAAATGTCCATCAATTTAGCCCCAATTACTTTCTTTTTCAATTCTAAACTCAAATTCATCTTTCATTTTGTCAATCCAAACCAAATCAAAGCCCAATTGGCCCATGCTTTGAGCTCAATTTTAATCTAAGTCAAACACCCAATTTTAGCCGTATGACCTAGTCTCACCTAATTGAACCCCATAACCTATCAATTTGCCCTAATTTGAATCCTAAACTCTTCATAACACTCCTACACATCAAATTTGACCTTCAATTGACCTTGTTCAAGCCTCAATTTCTCTCAATTTCAAACCACATTCAAATTCCCCAAATTTGCCCTAAATTGGCTATATCTCCAAATTCAACCAAAGTGAATGCCCAAACCCAAAAATTGACACCCAATTGATGTTAAAAACTCTTTGTGACATTCATATAGACCATTTTAAACCATCAATTTGGACTTAGATGAAACTTAGCCTAACCTAGACCAAAGTCTCGTCCAACATGCCCAAAGTGACAAAAATCCCAAAATCCTTCAAATTGAGCTTCCAATTGAACTTAAAATTACTTCAATCCTTCACAAAAAATTTTCATGACAATCATTTACACAATGTTGATCAATCAATTGAGCTCAAAGTCATGTCTAGCCTAACCAAAACCCAACTTCTAGCAATTTGACCGAAATTAGTCCCATGCACCAAAATTGACTTAGCCATCCTAAGGTCACCAAATTAAAGTTTCCACAACCACTAAGCACACCTTATTGACAAGGCTAAATAACCTTAAACCACCCATATGAGCTATGGACCAATGTTTCCTTGATTTAAGGGATCTTAACCAAATTTGGGCCTTATTTAAAAATACTTTGCCATCATCACTTGTCATTGGGAGTAAATAAAAATTAACTCCCCCCTGACCTCATTGAGCCAAGAAGTGACAAAACTCTGGCCAGCCACCTCCTCAATCACTAGAAACAGCCATCCCAAGGGAGCCCCAAGAGTCCAAAACACAAAATTAAACCTCTCTGATTTGGCTCACTCCCATTGGCCATTGGAGCTTTTCTTCCATCCACCTCAGCAAGCTTTAACAGCCAACTCCAAGCCCTGAGCTGTACTAGGCAGCCATTGCTTTAAATGGACCTCTCCATGACCAAGGAAGAGAGTGCTTAAAACCTTAAGGAAACTCAGCCAAAATCTCACCAGAGCTTCTCCAAACCATCCTAAGTGCAATTCCCTTGCTCTCAGTCAGTGATAGCCACACCTTAGAGCCAGTTTCTCCACTAAAATTTGCCCTAAAACTAGGACAGATCTCTCCACCTACAACAGTTCACCAAACTTCAATTTATTTTGCACACACCATCCCAACAGTGAAAGAAGTTGATTCCCCACAAAAGCCCCTTTTGAAATAGCCTCTAACCTAGCTCTAGACCAACACCTGAAATTAAGTTTGATCGAAATCATGCCTAGAAATATCACTGAGGCTTGGGACTTCATCCAGAGGTTCGTCAGGTCCAATTGAAGCTACCATAACCACTTGATTGAGGCCTCCCCCTCAGGCAAAGATAATGAACTCTAATCCTATATCGAGCTTGTTTAGACTCTTCATACTTGTTTACTCTATTTCATAACATATAAGCCATATAAATATGCTCTTCTCAAGTAGATGAAGGTTTAAGAAAAAACCCCATGTGATTTGGTTGACTCTAGCGAAAGATCTTAAGGTTTTAGTGTGAACGGCTCATGGGTTAGGTCACTTAAGGACGATAACGGAGAGTCGTGTGATCACGTATGTATCTAATGAACGAAGGAGATCAAGTCGGACAAGCTCTTGGTGCATAAAGCATGGTCTACATGGGAGCTGAGGGGGATGGCAGTGTCAAATTGCAGAGTGTCACGTGTTCTTTTGAAGCAACCTATGATCCAGCCAGCGCAGCGCTAGATAAATAGAAAAATAGGAATTTTTGAATAATACCTAAACTTTAGAAATCCATATCTTTCTCTAGAAAAATCATAAAAATAAAACAAAATACCCACTTGCTCAATGAAAAGAGGAGAATAATGTGGACTAAAAATAAAAATTATTTGACAAACTTACAATTTTTAATGAATTAGATACACTCTGTGGTATTTCAATTCTCCATGACTATATATTGTTCACCTGGCCTGAAATTTTTATGGTTCATTCTTTATCACAGAGGGGATGTTCTCTAATTTTTCCAAGGTCAGAGAGCATCTCTATACTTTTATCTCTAATTTTCAAGCTAAAGTCACCATTTTGGCTTATTTTAATTATACAAATAAAAATATCATTTGAAAAATTATGAGAATAATTTTGGTAGGTCTCTTGTTGTTAGAGAAGTATAGGAAAAATACTTTGATGCTTTGCTCTACTTTGTGAATTTCTATATTTAATTAAATGCAAACATATTGTATTAATTTATGTAAATTAAATACTTATCCAAAATTGACAAAATCAATCCCACATTTTCATAAAAATCATATCCATCCACTATAAAAATTTGAAAATTATTTGAGTAAGTTCAAGCACCAAAGTTGATTTTCTAAAAGATCTTGTATTTTTTTTACAAAAATAATTATAATAAATTAAATATTCTTGTGAAAATTATGAAAAATGATTTTCTAAGTTTCTTGTGATTATGGCCACTTAGAAAAAATAAAATTTATTTTTGGTAAAATACTTCATTTCTTGAGCCTTCTTTTAAATTTAAAATAATTAAAATAATTAAAAATCCAAAAAATACTAAAATACTTTAAAATGTGCCTAATTCCTCCCTGATCACTTGGGACCAATTAAATAATTTTTCATAATTTTCTAAAGATAAAAAAAAAATTTAAAAGGGCTAAAAGTGGATTTTCTATATTATCCTATTAAAATAATTATAATAATTTAATTCAAAAAATCATGAAATTTTGTCTAAGCACTTCTCTGATCTAGGGAAACCTCTAATAATTTTCTCCTAAGAAAAACTTCCTTTTGGAAAGTTGAACAAATCAACTTTTAAAAATCTTATTTTCTGAATTTATATAATTAAATTAAATTAAATTTTGAGAGGCCCACATATTCTCCTCTAAACATTCTAGTTACCTCATGGATATGACACTCTAAACCCTCAAGGTCTTTTGAGTTGTGTTTAGTGAGTTATGAGGTGAGGAGCTTCAAGGACAAAGTAGTAATTTCAGACTTTGGTGCCTTAATCAAAATTTAGGACTAAGTAAGAGAAAATGAGTAATTTTGATCTTAATAAATATGTTTGGATAATTGAAATATAATGGGATTAAAAGGTAGAAACCCACTCACCACCCTTGCACAACATCAACAAAGTCATAATCCTCCTAACCTTTATGACTTGGAAGCCAACTAAGATCAGACGATTCTTAAGTAATGGACTTACGTCAGAAAGATGATAGTTTACTTTTCTGAAGCTTAAAGTTGAGGATGATTTGAAAATTTGATAATAATACATATCACTTAAATCAAAATTTTAATAGTCACCATTTCACTTATCATGAGTGTTAAAGGCTTAGTAGTGACCTAGGCTCAATGCCTAACTCAATTAATCAGATTTAGAAGATAACATAATTTGTGACTAACATCTTTAAACACTACAAGCCTAACCTTAATTGTTGGCACCATAATCTTAAATAAATTAGACTTGCCTCAGGAGCACCCACTCACATAACTTTTAAATGAAACATCAATTGACTAATCAAGCATCCTATCCTTGGGATAATTAAATTGTTAAGTTTCAATAAGCGATGGGGTAGTCATACTCTAGTCTCACATGATTAATGGAAAAATATGATAAGTTCAAAATGAAATCAGAATATTTCAAGAGATCTTCAAAGTGATCTAAGGTGATCTAAGGTCATGCCTCGAGCATTTTACAATCTATTGGACATTCTGAAGTGCAAATTGGACTTGTCATATTTTGTTCTAAAATTATTCATTAGGATCTTCCAAGATTGAAAAAATTCATAGCTTAGGGTTTGGTAGTTAAGCCTTCATCTACTCTTACAATTTAAGTTCCTTGCAATATTATAAACATGACTTACAGGTCTAACCTTTCAGGTGGTGGAACGAGAAGTCTCGCCAGGTATGCTTTTACAGTTTATAGTACCGTCTTTTCTTGTACTTTCCACACTGTATTTTATGCTTATAAAACTTGAATGTTAAACAATGATGACACCATGCATGAAAACAAAAACTGCTAGGATAGCCATCAAACCAAAGCCCAAAACTAAAATCAACCAAGATAAAATTCACCGGCACGACATTCAAAATATAAGACAACTCAAAATTTAATCACAAACATCACAAAAAAACAATTACAAATAAATTAAGACGTTTATATCGTATGATCAAGAACTCCTCGGAGGAGGTAACCTACGGTTGCTAATAAGGATTCATACGGTCTAAATGAAAGTACGAATCTCATTAAGTTAATTTTAGTAAATTCATTTAGACTAAGTGAATCCAATAGAAAATAGTGGTATCAGAATGAGGGAATCGTAGGATCCTAACCGGTGTCACTCTAATGAACTTTAATATGCCCCAAAACATTTAAAGAACCATAACCATAGGGACACTTGATTTGACATCACAACTTGACACACTAGAAAACTTAAACTCGTCAATACAAGGAACTTGGAGCTAGCATTGTAGGCAGCATGACCATCTGCATCAACAGGAGGATCTACAACACTATATCTTTACTTAGAATTAAACAACAAGCCATAGGATTTCAAAGTTTTTTGCTTATGCAACATATATCCTCAACTTATCTTTAGGCCTTTGTATAGCTCTACTATACAATATAAGCCCTAACTCGCCTTAGGATTCTAAGGTTATTGTTCGTTATGATTTAAACCCTCACATCTTTAAGGTTATTTGTGTGATCGTTTCACATAATTGAAAGCCTTAAACAAATAAAATTGGTAGGATGAAACATTTAAATATTTCTCCTCTAAACCAAAGCCAAACCATAGGATAGATTGGGAAGTCACCGAGGTTCTCTTCTGGATCTATGACATCCCCTAGTTCTTCCTCCTTCGGATTCTACAATAAATGTTCCACATTTGAACCATTCACCTTTCGCACCTTTATGTCTGATTTCATTGAAAAGTCCTATCCTTTGACGTCTTTGAAGATAACATTTCCAGATTTTTATCGAGAGTTTTCTTAGGTGACCTCAATTATCTAAGATGTAGTTAACTATAGTGGCTTGCCTTTATAGGAAGCTTTTCTGAACCCAGCTTGATATAAATCCTATTTAATTCTTCATATTAAATTGGGGAACTTTTCGACAAATAAAAATAGCTTCGCAAACCAAGCAGATGTCATATATTTCTTAGTTTATTTGATAGAGCCTCATCCTCAAGAATTGTGTTTATCCTTAGAGATAGATACAGGGTTTGAGATATAGTGCTTTTTCATTTAAACTAAGAAAAATGTGAAGTCGGTTTGATTTCATATTTTTCTATATATATATATATATATCTGTGTGTGTGTGTGTGTGTGTGTGTGTAAATTAAATGTCCTTCTGAAGCGGGCGACGACGGCCGACACTTCTAACGGGTAACTCCATGACCCAAAATAGTGTTGACCAGCACTTGGCGACTCTACCGGGGAATAGATTTTCTCTCCTTATTGATCATGAAATTATTTCTTCATATATCAGTAATGTGTCCATGTCCCTCTTTGACCAAATTACCTTTGTTCCATTAGCATGCTTTACCGATTTCTTTCTTGGGTGAGTACGGTCAACTCTTTTGGACTTCAGGACCATCTACTCAATTAGCTTTGAACGTAGAGGTTCAGGAGTTCATTAAGGACTTTTTAATCTTCGTGTGGGGTTGGATCCCTAATTGGTGTGTTGGTAGACTAGTTCAACTTGGGCATTATGCATTGTTAAGTTAGTCCCGCGTTAGGTCCTAAACTGCACTTTCTCCCTTTCAAGATTCATTTGCTATTTTGCAAATTAAATCAGATCATGTCGTGTTACGCGTGGTCTTTAATTTATCTTATATTAATTAATTTTTTTTACTTTCAAACTAGTTTTAGCAAAATTTCAAAAATCGCAATAAACTAAATAAAGACTTACCCGGTCCACAGATAGACCTCTGTTAATTTTTAGTGCTCGCACTAAGTTTACTAGGTAATGACCAAATAGATAACCCCAGAGCTTTCTTTTTTTAACCTACTGCAATGGCGTTCCTAACACTCACTTTTTTTTGCAACCTGCCGACAAGCCGCAATGCCCCACAATGTCGCTTCTACCATTAAGTTTGGAGCAGGATTTGAAGATCTTGAGGTCATTTTTAGGAAAGCCCCATTCGTCAGAATGAAAGTCACCGCTCCTTATTCTAATTATTGTAATCCTGAATGAAAACTCACCCTAGTTTTAGTTGGAATAATTATAACAATTTGATGAACCCCTCAAAAAATTCAAATAAGTAAGGGAATATTAACTATAAACCTTATTATCCAATTGAATTTAATAATAACACGCAAGTTAAGGAGAAGAATTTGACTATGAAAGAAATAATGTTGAACATGGGAAATCAAATACAAAATCAAGGGGCTGCAATTGGAATTATTAAAAATCATTTAGGACATATCTCTACTGTACTTAGTAATAGTCCTTAAGGATTTCTTCCTAGTACTGTTAAAGTTAATACAAAAGATCAAAATAAGGAGCAGATTAAAGCTATTCAATTATGAAGTGGAAAAGAAGTGGAAACAAGAATCCAAAGAGAAACTGAAGTTGAGGAGGAGAAGGTAGAAATTGAAAGTGGCAATAATGAAAATAAACCAATAAAATTTTTGTTAGAAAAACTACCGTCTCCATTTCCTCAACGACTGAAGTAGAAGAATAAAGATATACAATTTACAAATTTTTTTGGAAATCCTAAAAAAGCTAAAGATAAATATTTCTTTCATTTAGGCTTTGGAACAAATGTCAAGTTATATAAAATTTATGAAAGATATACTAAACAAGAAAAGGAAGATTGAAGACCACAAAACCATTGGACTCAGTGAAGTGTGTAGCGCCATTATTCAGAAAAAGCTTCCTGAAAAGTTAAAAGATCCTAGTAGTTTTACTATACTTTGTGTTATTGGTGATTTTTTTTGGAAAAGCCTTATGTGATCTATGAGCTAGTATTAAACTTATGCCTCTATCAATTTTTAAATGTTTAGAATTAGGAGATATTTCCTCTGCTATTGTTACTCTTTAGTTAGCTGATCAATTAATAACTGATTCTAAAGGAGTTATAGAAGATGTATTAGTGAACATGGATAAATTTATTTTCTTGTAGACTTTATTATATTAGATATGAAAGAAGATAAAGAGATTTCTATTATTTTGGGGAGACCATTTCTTCCAATAGGGAGAGTTGTGATAGATGTACAAAAAATGAGATTTAATAATGAGAGTTAATGGTCAAGAATTGACATTTAATATAGCGATAGCTATGGAATATCCTGCGATAGAAAAAGATAATTTTAGAATGGAAGTTACTCATTATTTAGATAATGGGTGATTTAAGGGAATGTTTGAAGAAAAATTAAGGGAATAAGATTATTTTGAGAATGAGAATGGAATAAAAGAAGAAAATTTCGATCATGTCCAACACAGACTTTAACTTTTAGACCTTTTGGAAAATGATAATAAAAATTGTATTCCTGCAAGTATTAAACCACCTGAACTAGAACTGAAACTACTATCTGGCCATTTAAAATATGTGTTTTTAAGAAATTCATCTACATTGCCTCTTATCATATCTTCTGAATTAACTGAAATTCATGAAAAAAAAATTAGTAAAAATTTTGAAAAGACATAAAAAGGCCTTTCGATGGAATTTAAGAGTTATTAAAAGAATCAGTCCTTCAATTTTTATGCACAGAATTCTATTAGATGGACATTTTGAACCTAAAGCTGATCCTCAGAGGAGATTAAACCCAAAAATGAAAGAAGTTGTTAAAAAAGGAATCTTAAAATGGTTAGATGTTGGATTTATATATCCTATTTTAGATAGTGCTTAGGTAAGTCCGAGTCAATGTGTTACAAAGATAGGAGTGACAGTTCAAGTAAATGAGAAAAATGAATTAATTTCAATAAGACAAGTTACTGGCTTACAAATTTGTATAGACTATAGAAAATTAAATATTGTCACCAGGAAAGATCATTTGCCTTTACCATTTCTAGACCAAACATTGGATAGATTAGCTCAAAAGAAATATTATTGCTTTCTAGATGGATATACCGGGTATCATCAAATTTTGATTGCTCTTGAGGACCAAGAGAAAACAACATTTACAAGCCCTTATGAAACATTTGCTCTTCGTAGAATGTCTTTTGGACTATGTAACGCACCTGCGACATTTCAATGATATATGATGCCAATTTTTAGCAATTTATTTGAACATGGAATGGGAGTATTTATGTTTGATATTTTGGTATTTGGAACTTCATTTGAATTATGTTTAAATAATTTAGAAAAAGTTCTGGAACTATGTGAAAAAATCAACTCAGTATTAAATTGGGAAAATTGTCAATTTATGGTTGCGGAGGAATTGTACTTGGTCTTAAAATTTCTGAATGTGGCACGGAATTAGATCCAACAAAAATTAAAGTTATTGTGAAATTATCACCTCCTACTATGGTTAGAGGGGTAAGATGTTTTCTAGGAGATGCTAGTTTTTATAAGCGTTATATAAAAGATTTTTCAAATATTAGTAAGCTATTATTCCAGCTTTTAGAAAAAGATACAAAATTTAATTTTAATAAGGAATGCATGAAAGCATTTGAACTATTGAAAAAGAAAATAATCACTGTTCCTATAATAGTTCTACCTGATTGGAATAAACCATTCAAGATAATGTGTGATGCAAGTGATCATGCTATTGGAGCTGTTTTAGGTAGAAGGTATAATTAAGTTTTTAAAGTATAATATTACGCTAGTAAAGCTCTAAATGATACTCAAATTAATTACACTACTAATGAAAGAGAGTTATTAACTATTGTTTATGTTTTTCATAAGTTTAGACCTTACTTAATTGGAGCTAAATGTGTAGTTCATACAGATCATTTCGTTATGAAATATTTTGATACAAAAGAAGGATGCTAAATAAAGATTAATTAGATGGATACTTCCTCTACAAGAGTTTGATTTTGTGGTAGTAGATAGAAAGGAAAATGAAAATCAAATAGCTGATTATTTTTCTAGACTAGAACAAGAATTATTAACTAATTTTGCAAATAAAATTTTGGAAACTTTCCTTGATGAACAATTGTATAATATTGATATAAAGAATATTCGGTGGTATGTTGTTATAGTAAATTATATTTTGACTGATATTCTACCACAAGTAATAAAGAATCAACAATTAAAGAAATATATTCATGATTTAAAATTCTACTTTTGGGATGACCCATATTTTATAAATAGTGTAAAGATTTGATTATTAGAAGGTGTGTGCCTTATGAAGAAATTGAACAAATAATTGAAGGATGTTATGATTCTGAGTTTGGAGGACATTTTGGAACTAGTAGAACTGTACATAAAATTTTGGGAGCTGGATATTATTGGCCCAACTGTTTTTAAAGATGTTAATGAATATATTAAAACATGTCATAGATGTCAGTGAGCATGAAATATTTCTAGAAGAAACAAAATTCCTCTGAATTACAAATTGGAAGTTGAAATTTTTTTTGTGTGGGGATTAGATTTTATGGGACCATTTATGCCTTCATTTTGAAATTTATATATATTGCTTTTTGTTGATTATATGTCCAAATGGATTGAAGCTATTGTTGTACCTAAATGTAATGCTAGGAGTGTTTCAAAATTTTTAAATAAAAACATTTTAGTAAGATATGGAATGCTGAGAGTGATTATTACGGATCGAGGATCCCATTTTAGGAATAAGAGGATCGAGAAATTGGTAAGAAAATATAATTTTATGCATAGATTTTCTACTGCTTATTATCCTCAAATTAGCGGTCTAATAGAAATATCAAATCATGAAATAAAGTGAATCTTAGAAAAATTTGTAAATCCATATAAATTAGATTGGTCTGCTAGATTACATACTGTAATATGGACCTATAGAACTACTTATAAGACTCCTATTGGAATGTCCCCATATAGACTTATTTTTGGTAAAACATGACACTTACCAGTAGAATTGAAACATAAATCATTTTGTGTTATCATGGAATTTAAGTTTAATCTAAAGGATGTTGGTGAGAAAAGATTATTGTAACTCAATGAACTTAAGGAGATTAGAAACGAAACATATGATAATGCACAAACCTATAAAGAGAAAATGATAATATGACATGATCGGAAGATTATAAAAAAGAAATTTAAACCTGGGCAAGAGGTTCTGTTATATAATTATAGATTGAGATTATTTCCAGGAAAACTAAAATCTAGATGGCTAGGACTATTCAATGTGATCAAAGTCTATCATTATGGAACTATTGTTATTAAAGATACTAAAACACAAAAGATTTATAAAGTTAATGGGTATCGATTGAAAAATTATTATGAAGGACATATGCTACAATTTAGCAAAATTTTGATGTTGAGTCATCCTGATTAAACACTGGTACGTCAGTCTGATGACGTTAAACCAAGCGCTTTGTGGGAGGAAACTCACACACACACGCACATACACACACACACACA
>JXCR01145535.1:139851-152930 GCA_002079205.1 Phalaenopsis hybrid cultivar | reverse complement strand
TATATATATATATATATATATATATATATATATATATATATATATATATATATATATATATATATATATATATATATATATATTAGTATTTTTCTTTATAATTGTCCTAAGTATTAGGAAAGAGTAATACTTTAGAATCCTGCCCAATCATATATATCATAAATCAAGATAAATATTGGTATTGGAAGAAAATTTAGAAATGAATTGAACCAAAGATGAAACAGATGCAATTATGGCTATGACACTAACAGCGCCAGCGGTGGTGATGGCAACACCCAGAGCAGTTTTGGTAGTTCATAGAGACTCTGAAAAACCTTTGATCCATGATAATTATCGTTGTACAAAATTTATAAAGCTGAGTTCGCTTTGTAACGGTGCTTTAAAATTGATGCATTATTTTATGAATAAGAAATTTAGGCAATTTATGTTGGGATTCAACGGAAGTATACGTATAGTTATCAAGCAATATAAGACTTTCTATTTAAGCCCCAAATATTTATCCCATGAGGAAGGTTTAAATTTGAAATGATAAATTTAATAAGAAACTCACAGCAATAAAATAAAAATACAGTCACTAATTTCAAATAATAAATGTACTATCAAAACTAAGTTATTAACTACAAGCAAAACTGTAATGCAAAGTTAAATAATAACTGCCAAACTTTATTTATGTGATAAAGTTATCTAATATAGAAAAGCATCTTTCCCACTACAATGAGTTTTTGGTTAAATGAGATGAGATAAATGGTTTAAATCTGTATTGTACCAAATAGGAACAATTTTAATTCTCTACCCTTATTCATTGTTATAGAGAATCATTGGCTAATCTCAGGTTTAGTGCCTAAATCTATGGTTAGGTTGGGAGGATACTGTCTCTCACTCTAGAGCTCCCACTTCCCTTCCCCTGAAAGCTAAAGCTCGCTTTAGTTTTTAAACACTAGGACCAAATTGGGGATTTTAGTATGTCACCCTAAAATCTCCAATTCTATGCCCAATAATATATAATTTCCTATTTATTTGCACTTAATTCCATGAACGAAACACTCCTCCATGAAATTAAATGTGATTCTCACTCTATTATAGAACTCATATTCCATTTCTTGGATCATATGTTTCACATAAGATTTAAACATTTCAATTGTCCCGATTGAAAAGTAAATTAAGAACGGAGTGGAAAAAGCATAACAATTTGTTTTATATTTTAAAATTAGCACATCCAAATTATCTTTTCATTTCACCATATCTAAGAGTAGGGAGAAAGATAAAGAAAACTACTCAGACTTCATGAGAAAAATACGACAAAACATAAATTTCATATATAAAAGAAAGTTCATATAATAATAACAAACAAACAACACTTATCTAAAACTCTTTCTGAATGCAAATCCCTTGTATCTTCTCTTGGACTCTTTCCCTCTTTACAAGACTCTTAATTCTCTCTTAGAAGATGTAAAGAAGAAGAAATCTCTCACTTGTCTCCCTCTCCAACAATTCTTACAAAAGAATTCATACTTAAACTCACCACAAAACTTAAAGAACTAACTCAAAACTCTAAGGAACTAAAGGACTAATGGAAACAAGGCGGTTGGGGAGGGGGGCTTTTTCTGATCAATTTTTGCTCTAAATAGAGCCTAATGTCAGTTTTTTTAAGAGGTACAGATACACCAAAAATATATGCATTTTTAGACCCATATTTTATACTTATTTTTGGTGATATTGCATAAAATATATGCATTTTTAGACCCATATTTTATACCTATTTTTGGTGATATTGCACTTTAATGAAAGGTATTTTGATGTTTTCATGTAGGTTATTGATTTTTAGAGATTAAAGCAAAAAGGATAAAATTTAAAGTCAAAATGATGTTTTTGAGGAAATACTCAGCACCGACAGTGCCAAGGTCAGCGTCGACAACATAGAACAACCGAAAGGTGGAGGATTTTTAATCAGTGCTAACGACGCGAGACTAGTGTCGACGGCGCTAAAGGCGGTTCAGACTCTGTTTCTATAAGTTTCAATGTATTTGAATGATTTTTGAAGAGTTTTTGGAGCATCTCTTGGAGATTTGACCTTGGGCTTTATTTGGGGCCAAATTTCATCAGAAAAGAGGCTCCTCTACATTCATTTTTTGCTCTACAACATTCCACCACGCTACATTTCCATAATCCATCTTCATTCCACCACATATTTGAGTCAATTAGTAATTTTACTTTCATATTTTAGAGTTTTGGTGGTGAGATATAGTGTGAAACTTTTTGTATGAGTGTTGGAGAAAGAGAAAAGTGAGAGAGTTCTTCTTCTTGCATTTCTAAGGAAAGGCTACAAAGGATTTGCGTAGAGAAAGAGTTCCAGATAAGTTTGTTTGTTTATTTAGTGTTGTATGAACTTTCTTTTATATATAAAGTTTATGTTTTGTCATATCTTTCACATGTAGTCTGAGTAGTTTCCTCTATCTTTCCCCCTACTCTGAGATCTTAAGAAATGAAGAGATAATATGAATGTGCCATAATAAAAATATAAAATAAATTGTGATGTTTTTTCAACTTTGAACTTAATTTACTTTTCAATTTAGCCAATTGATTTGTTAAAATATGTTGTGAAACATATGATCCAGGAAATGGAGTTTGTGTTCTACAACAGAGTAAAGATCACATTTGATTTCATGAAAGAGAAATTCATTCATGAAATTAAGTGCAAATAAATAGGGAAATATTCTTTGTTGGGTATTGAATTGGAGAATCTTTAGGGTGACAGACTAAAATCACAAATTTGGTCTTAGTGTTTAATAACTAAAGTGAGAGTTAGCCTTCAGATAAAGAGAAGTGGGAGCTCTGGAGTGGGAGCCGGTATCCTCCTAGCCTAGCCACAGATTTAGGAACTAAACCTAAGATTAACCAATGATTTTTTATGCAATGTATCAGTGTAGAGAATTAAAATTGCTCATACTTTATACAATACATATTATAGACATTTATCTCATCTCATTTCACCAGAATTTTATTATAGTGGGAATGATGCTTTTTCACATAAGAAACCTTCTTTACATAAATATAGTTAGTAGATTAGTAGTTATTATTAAAAATTTGCATTTTAGTTTTGCTAATAGTTAAGTGATTTAGTTTGGTTAATATCTTAACTTTTGAAAGTAGTAACAGTGATTTTGTTTGATTTTCGATAAATTTCCTGATAAAATTTATCATTGCTAATTTACACCTTCCCCATGGGATCGATATTTAGGGCTTAAATAGAAATTCCATTATTACTTGATAACGATATTTATACTTGTCTAAAATCTCATTATTAATTACCTATAATTATATATATTTTACACAACCTACTTTTTATACAAGGATCAAGTTTTTGGCGCTGTAGTGGTGTCAAATTCATAAATCCTTACATTTAAAAAATTGGGATCAAGTTATTCGCGTCATTGCCGGTGAGGGTAACGGTTAAATTTAATTAAATTAAATAGTTTTGATAAATTATGAAATTTAGAGAATATATATATACAATACAAATATATAAAAACCAAAAAAAATACAAAGAAAAATAAAAAATATATATACATAAAAATCCAAAAAGAAATTTAATTAAGATTGTATTTTTAAAGAATTTTACTTAGCTTACTTTATTTATGTGAAATATTGGATCTGAAGATTTAATACCTTACGATTCAAAATTAGAACGTACTATTAGAAAAATTTGAAGACAATAAAGAGAAAATAAGAATTTGAATGAAATAGCGAATAATATAGAAAATCCAAAAAATGAGAATCGATAAACACTTTTAAAAGATTATGTGAATCCGACAGCAGATGAACTTCATTTAACTATTCAAAATCCTGATGTTGCTGCTAATTCATTTGAGCTTAAACCTACTATTATTCTAATTATACAAAATAATCAGTTTGGAGGATCACCTACTGAAGATCTTAACTTACATCTTACTAGTTTTCTTGAAATTTGTGCTACATTTAAATATGACTGAGTGTCTAATGATGCAGTTAGGCTTAGACTTTTTCTTTTTTCATTAAGGGATAAAGCCAATGCTTGGTTATATTTATTAGCACTTGGATCTATTTGAACTTGGGGAGAACTATCATAAAAATTCTTGGCTAAATATTTTCCACCCTCGAAAACCACTAAATTTAGAAATGATATTACATCTTTTTGTCAGTTTCAAAGAGTATCAATATATGAAGCTGGAGAAAGATTTAAGGATCTTCTTAAAAAATGTCCACACCATGCTTTACCAAATCAGTTAATAATTCAAACCTTTTATAATGAATTAGTATGATCATTAAGATCTATTATAGATGTTGTTTTAGGTGGATCATTAATGTCAAAACATTTTGATGAAACATACTATTTAATTAAACAAATGACTACTAACAATTTTCATGACATCTTAAGAGAGTAGCTAGTATTCATGAATCTGATGCAATGTCTATTTTGGCATCTCAAATTGCTGCTATTTCTAAAAAAGGTTAATTAAATAAGAGTGAACTATTCTTAAACACCTCCAGTACTAGAGGAAAATTCATTAGGACAAATTATTGATAGTCAACCATCTTATGAAACCTTAAATGCTCTAAATAATCGAAATAATAATCACTATTCTAACTATTTTAACCTTGGATGGAAAAATCACCCTAATTTTAGTTAGAATAAATATAATAATTCGGTGAATCCATCTGAAAATATGAACAATCAAGAAAATCCTAATTTTCAACCTTATTATCCTCTGGGATTTACCTCCAATCCTAACCCACAAGTTAAGGAAAAAAAGTTGACAATGGAAGAAGTGATGTATAATATGAGAAATCAAATACAGAATCAAGGGGCTGCTATTAGAAATATTGAAAATCAATTAAGACATATTGCTACTGCACTTAGTAACAAAACTTCTGGAATTCTTCTGAGAACTGTGGAAGTTAAACCAAAAGATCAAAATAAAGAGCAAATTAAAGCTATTCAATTACAAAGTGGAAAAGAAATAGAAACAAGGATCCAAAGAGAAACTGAAGTTAATGAAGAGAAGGAAGAAATGGAAAATCATTAACAGGAAAATCAACAAACACATGTTCCTTTTGAAAAACCATCACGTCCGTTTCCTCAAGACTAAAGAAGAAGAATAAAGATAAACAATTTACAAATTTTTTGGAAATCCTTAAGAAGTTAACGATAAATATTCTATTTGTTGAAGCTTTGCAACAAATGCCAAGTTAAGTGAAATTTATGAAGGATGTACTAAATAAGAAAAGGAAGTTTACAGATATTGAGACTGTTGCACTGAGTGAAGAGTGTAGTGCTATTATTCAGAAAAAGCTTCCTAAAAAACAAAAAGATCCTGGTAGTTTTACTATAGCTTGTGCAATTGGTGAAAAGTTTTATGGAAAAGCTTTATGTAATTTTGGAGCGAGTATCAATCTTATGCCCTTATCAATTTTTAAAAATTTAGATTTGGGAGAACTTTCCCCTACTACTGTAACTCTTCAATTAGCTGACCAATCAAGAACTTATCCAAACAGAGTTATAAAGGATGTACTAGTAAAAGTGGATAAATTTATTTTGGTTGTAGACTTTATAGTATTGGATACGGAGGAAGATAAAGAAATTCCTATTTTTTTAGGGAGACCACTTTTTGCATCAAGAAGAGCGGTAATAGATGTACAAAAAGGTGAATTAATAATGAGAGTTAATGATCAAGAAGTAAAATTTAATATAACAAAAGCTATGAAATATCCGGTAATAGAAAAAGATAATGAATGTTTCAGGATGGAAGTAGCTGATTATCTAAGTAATGAACAATTTAAGAAAGAATTCAAAGATAAATTTAAGGAAGGAGAACTTTTTGAGAATGAAGATGAAATTAAAGAAGAAGATTTGGATTATATTTAGGGCAAATTTGAAAAGTTAGACTTGATGAAAAATGATTGTAAAAATCTTACTCCTTCAAGTATTAAACCACTTGAACTTGAATTAAAGATATTACCTACCAATTTAAAATATGTATTTTTAGGAAAGTCATCTAGATTGTTGGTTGTTATATCTTTTAAGTTAACTGAGATTCAAGAACAAAAGTTGCTAGAAATGTTAAAAAAGTTTAAAAATGCTTTTAGATGGACTTTAGCAGATATTAAAAGAATTAATCCTTCAATTTGTATGCATAAAATTTTATTAGATGGACAATAGGAACCTAAAGCTATTCCTTAGAGAAGATTAAAGCCAATAATGAAAAAAGTTGTTAAAAAGGAGATTTTAAAATGGTTAATTATATATCCTATTTCAGACAGTGCTTGGATAAGCCCAATTCACTGTGTAACAAAAAAAAGGAGTGACTGTTGAAGAAAATGAGAAAAATGAATTAATTCCAGTAAGACAAATAACTGGTTGGCGAATTTACTTTGATTATAGAAAATTAAATATGGCCACCATAAAAGATCACTTTCTCTTACCCTTTTTAGACCAAATGTTGGATAGATTGGCTGCGAATAAGTATTACTGCTTTTTAGATGGATATACCGGTTATCACCAAATTCCAATTGCTCTAGAGGATCAAGAGAAAACAACATTTACAAGCCCATATGAAACATTTACTTTTTGTAGAATGCCTTTTGGACTATGAAAAGCACCTGCAACATTTTAAAGACGCATGATGTCAATGTTTAGCAATTTTATAGAACACGGAATGGAAGTGTTTATGGATGACTTTTTTGTATTTCAAACTTCATTTGAATTATGCCTTAATAATTTAGAAGAAGTTCTGGAAGTATGTGAAAAAGTCAATTTAGTATTAAATTGGGAAAAATGTCAATTTATGGTTGCAGGAGGTATTGTAGTAGAGCATAAAATTTCTGAAAAAAGCTTTAAGGTAGTTCCTGCAAAAATCCAAGTTATAAAAAATTACGATCGCCTACTAATGTTAAAGGGGTGAGAAGTTTTTTAGGACATGCTGGTCTTTACAGGTGCTATATTAAAAATTTTTCAAAAATAACTAAGTCTCTATGCCAACTTTTGGAAAAACATACAAAATTTGATTTTAATGTAGAATGCATAAAACATTTGAATTATTAAAGAAAAATTTTGTCACTACACCTATAATAGTACCACCTGATTGGGAACAACCACTTAAAATAATGTGCGATGCTAGTGATTATGCTATTATGGTTGTATTAGGACAAAAGCACAAAAATATTTTTAAGGTTATATATTATGCTAGTACGACTCTAATTGATGCTCAAATTAATTATACCACTATTGAATAAGAGTTATTAGCTATTGTCTATTCCTTTGATAAATTTAGACCTTATTTAATTGGAACTAAATGTATAGTGCATACGGATCATTCTACTACTAAATACTTAATGCAAAAGAAGGATGCTTAACCAAGATTAAATAGATGGATACTTCTACTGCAAGAGTTTGATTTTACCAAGATCAATAAAAAGGAAAATGATAATCAAATAGCTGATCATTTGTCTAGAATAAAAATTAAAATATTAACAAATTTTGCAAATGAAGTCTTAGAGAATTTCCTTGATAAACAATTATATAGTATTGATGAAATGGATGTACCGTAGTGTGCTGATATAGTGAATTAAATTAAAAGTGATATTCTATCACATGGTATAAAAAATCCACAATTAAAGAATTTTATATATGATTCAAAAGACTATTTTTGGGATGACCCATATTTATATAAACAAGGTAAATATCGAATTATTAGAAGATGAGTGCCTTATGAAGAAACTCAACAGATAATTAAAAGATGTCATGATTCTGAATTTTGACGATATTTCGGAACAAATAAAACTACATATTAAATTTTATAAGCTGGATTTTATTGGCCTACTATTTTTAATGATGTTAATGAATATATTAAAACATGTGATAGATGTTAACGTGTATAAAATATTTCTAGAAGAAATGAAATGCCTCTAAATTACACATTGGAAGTTGAAATTTATGATGTGTGGGTAGTAGATTTTATGAGACCATTTATGCCTTCATTTGGAAATCTATATATATTACTTGTTGTTAATTATATGTCCAAATGGATTGAAGCTACTGTTGTACCTAGATGTTATGCTCAGAGTGTTTCTAAATTTTTAATTAAAATTTTTTTTACAAGATATGGAATGCCGAAAGTAATTATTACTGATGGAGGATCTCATTTCAGGAATAAGAGAATCAAAAAATTAATTAAGAAATATTATATTATGTATAGATTCTCTACTGCTTATCATCCTTAAACTAGTGGTCTAGCAAAGATATCAAATCGTGAAATTAAATGCATTTTACAAAATGTTGTAAATCCTTATAAATTGGATTGGTTTGCTAGACTTGAAACAACATTATGGGCATATAGAACTAATTATAAGACTCTTATAGGAATGTCCTCATACAGACTGATATTTGGAAAAGCATGCCACTTACCTGTAGAATTAGAGTATAAAACTTTTTTGGCTATTAAGGAATTTAATTTTAATCTAAAAAATTCTGGTGAGAAAAAATTATTGCGACTCACTGAACTTAAGGAGATTAGAAATGAAGCATATGATAATGCAAATATCTATAAAGAGAAAATGAAAATAAGGCATGATCGGAAGTTTATTAAGAAGAAATTTGAATCTGGATAAGAAGTTCTATTATATAATGCAAGATTGAGATTGTTTCCAGGAAAACTGAAATCCAGATCGTTATGGTCATTTAAGGTAATTAAAGTCTATCATTATGGAACTATTGTGATTAAAGATCCTAACATTGGAAAGATATTTAAAGTTAATGGGTATCGTTTGAAAAATTACTAGGAGGGGCACATACCTCAATTTAATGAATTTTTAATGTTAATTCAACCTAACTAAATAAATAGCATGTCGGGCTGATGATGTTAAACCAAGCGTTTTTTGGGCGGCAACCCATACTTATATGTGCATGTATTACTATTTTGTTTGTTAAGTGTCTTATATATTAGTAGATAATAATCCTACACAATTGCATTTATTATAAATTAAGTCAAATATTATTTTTGGAAGAAAAATTGGAATTTAATTGAACAAAAAATGATAATCACAAAAATTTGGCCACTAGCGCCGACGGCGCCAGAATGGGTGCCGACGGAGCCCAAGAAAGCGGATCTCAGTGTTGACAATGCCCATCGAGAGCATCGATGACGCCAAGAGCAGTTAGACAGTTTCTATGACTTCTTAGGGACTTTGGTGGGATTTTGATCCATAATAACCTCCGGGAGGTGTTTTTAAAGTCTTAAAAACTTCTTAGGATGCCTAGAAACTTTTGATTTTCAAATCTCATGGCTTCCAATTCGATAAATACTTCAAGGTATGGAGTTTTTAAAAGAAGAAATTTTATTAGTTTTGACATACAGAGATTATACGATAATAGCAAAGAAGAGATTGATCATGGAAAGAGGATTTGTTAATCATGGGTTTACAAATCCAAGTGCTCCAGTTGACAAGATCATTCTACAAAGGTGATGGGAAGTTCTGTGTTACACTATCGTTGCAGTTGTTTTACCTATAGTGAAATAATTCTATGCAAATTTACATGGAATTACATAAGGAGTTGTCTTCGTATGAGGTAAGGCTGTACCATTTACTCCTACGTGGATTAATGAATTGTATATGATCGAAAATGTTCCAATGTGTCATTATGCAAATTCATTCCTACACGAGATTTGATGCAATATATTTATAATTTTCTGACAAATGAAAGTTATATATGGGAAGTATGAGATGAAGAATATATTAGTTTTCCTATTTCATCACTTAATCCAATTTTGAAGTAATGACATTTCTTTATTTGTGCAAAATTACTCCCTAGAGTTACCAAAAAGAGTGTTATTTTAAACTAATGTATTCAAATGGAAAAACCTAATGATATAGGTTCAATTATATTTAAATATGTGATGGGAGTCATTATGAATGGGCTAATTTATGGACTTGGGCATCCTTCTATGATTTTTCTGATTTTTAGTCAATCCCAAGTGCCATATGAAAGTTGGGAAAAAGTTTTACTACCATCGGAGCCCATGATCCCTATTGATGATCAGTATATTGATAATGGAAATGAAGCACTAAATGCTATTATAGATCCTTCTTCGCATGCTTCAACTCCATTAATGCCACCAACAGTTGGAAGTTCGCTTGCTTTAGAGAAGAAATTGAAGAAAATTAAAAGAGAACTTCGGAGTATTTTGAATGCAGTGGGAGATCTCAAGTACCCTTTTTATCACCTAGATTGGAGAATGAAAGAGAATTTTGATCACACTGGAACTTTTGAAGCAGGATTAGTTTGGATGTTTAAACTAAATGGGTGGATCGAAGAAAACTTGACAGATCAATTCCCACACTGATCCTTCTACAACCTATATGTTTGTTACCAATCTATGAGAGATATTAGAGGTGGTGATAACACTAAAGATGAGGCTGAATGATTGAAGATTGGGAATTCTCTACTTGTTTAAAAATGTTTACGTGTTTAGTGTAATTGTGTGGATTTGATTAGGTTTGATTTAGTTTATTCTGAACTTTGATTATGTGTCTATTTTTGTGTCAGCATTTAATGTTGTGGCTTGATTTCGACACTGATTTATAAATAGTTTACTTCATAGGTGTGAATTTGTGATTTATGAAATGTTTTTGTAAAAAGTATATTTTCAAATATAAAAGTTAGTTTGTTGTTGTTTGTGAAAATGATTATTTCTGACATGTGTATTTATGAATTTAGATAAAATTTGTGTTTAAAAATACTAAAAAAAACTTTATAGAACATTAAAAGGAAATTAAAATTTTGAAAAATCAAAATAGTGAATTTTGGTCCTTCAGCCCGAGAGTATCAAAATAGTTAATGTAAGTCCTTCAACCTGAGAGCGGCAAATTAATTCTTTAATTTGCGATTTTCATCGTAAACCTTCACTTTTACCCCTTAAGTCATCTTCAACCTTCAGTTTTCCACCTAGGGCTTGATTTTGGATGGATTTGAGGAGATTTAGAGCCAAAGGAACTTTGGATTTTATCTTGTCTAGGTAAGAGCTACACTTTAAAGTAAAAATTTTTTATTTTCACCAAAGATTTTTCTCAATTGACTATATCCAAAATTTTAAAATTTTTTAGGAGATTTTGAGAAAATGCTTTGGTGAAAACTCTTACTTAGTGGATTTGAGTTTAAAGTGGTTTGCATTTTTCATTTTTGAAATTGTGGGATTTATTCGGAATTTTTATTAAATTTTTCTAGATTTCCTATGGTACCTAGATCGAGCAAAAGGAAAATAGAATATGATGAGCAAAGGTTTATTATCTTTAGAGCCAGAGCTTGATTTCATAATTTTCAAGAAAATAAAAATGTGATTCAGGATCGAGGTTTTAAAAATTTAGGAGGAGAAGTTAAACGATTGATTATCGCTCGGCATTGGGAAAACTTCAATTGTTTTACTATCGATGTGATAGTTTGGATTATGATGGAACTTTATGCCAACCTTCCTGAGGCTTCTGATGATTTTGTATTTTTTTTGAGGAAAAATGGGTGAATTTACTCTAAAAAAAGTTAATGAGTTTTATCAATTAGAAGTTGTTTATAGATGCCAGTATCATTCATCTTCTGATACAGATCAAGCCTTAGATGAAGTTATTTCTTTTATAACTAGTGAGAAAGGGTATTGGAAAATAAAAATTGGAGTTAAAGTTAACTTTCCCCTTTCAATGTTAAATCTAGTGTCTATGGCCTAACATTATTTTATTTCTGGAAGGATGATTCCAACGAACCATCATAGTGAAGTAACCAAGGATATAACCATCCTTAACTACTGCATTCAACAAGTGATGGATATAAATGTAAGCTCTATCATTTATATGAACATTTGATCTATTGCTATGGAAGATACCATTGGTGGATTGGCACACCCTGCTCTCATTTACACACTTTATAAGCATGCAGGAGTTGATTTCAGGCCTGATGAGGATAGGATTGAGCCTCAGAGGACTATTGGGCCTACCAACATCAAGACTTATGAGTCTCATATTGATTGGAGATCTGGAAGATAGGTCAGGAATATTCTTTCTACTTCTAGAACCCCTACTTTTATTGGTCCTACTTCAAGTGACCCTAGCAACAAAGAGTTTTTGGTCTAGATGATGATTCAGCAGGGAGATATTTTGAGGATGGATCATAAGATGTAGAATATGGAGGGCAGAAATGCTCACACTGATGATCTGATTAGCTAGTAATTTCAGTATGAAGCTGCTTATGTTGATGTTTTTGTAAGATACCTAAGCGGTGACCATACAATTCAGTTTCCTTATTCACCCTACTTATACTCCATGTCAACAGCTGAAGTTAGATGTCGATGATGAAGAAGCTAGTGACTGGTGATCATTTTATTTGTTTGTTTGTGTTTGTACTGTGTTTGTTGTGATGTTGTTGAAGACTTTGTTTGTTATGTAATGTGAAACTATAATGTGGAAAATTGTTTTCATTTTTAGAGTTTAATATATTTCTGTTGTTGTTTTCAACACTTTGTTATGTATTGTGATTAGCTTTTTCTCGGCAAATTTTATATGTATTGTGTGTAATTTTATGTTTTCAGCCTTGTAGTTTTCATATTAGCACCTGCAAAATTTCAAAATGTATGTTCAAAAATCAGAATCTTCAAGAGGTTTGATTATTTTTATGTATTTAATGTTTTCTTTCACCCTTCACTTTTAAAGTTCTTCATGTAAAAATCTTTAAAAAATTTAACTATTGGGGGCGGGGGGGAGAGAAGAAAAATCATTTTTATAACAAGAGAAAGAACTTAATTTTATTTGTCCTCACATAACTATATTTTCAAAAATTAAAATTTAACATGACCTATGGCATTAAGGGTTAACTTAAGATAATTATATTTATGTTTCTAAATATATAGTAAATTTAAGTAAAAAATTTCAATAATAAAGGTAAATTCTAGGGGATAAGATAATTCGTAAAAAAGAATAAGACTATATTTTTTTATTTTAAGTAAAGAAATTTATATTTTAGAAGTATTAAAAATCTGAAAAGATTCATGTAAAAAGAAAAGAAT